>BHEV01066749.1:0-23276 GCA_004319985.1 Emydocephalus ijimae | reverse complement strand
AATGACGTGGGAAAATACCCAAACAAAGCTGAATGCCATACATGTAAGTACCCGTGAAAACTTAAGAAAACATATATATATTTATATATATTCCTATGTCATTATAGTTGTACTTTTAAAGTTGTAGGAATGTTTCGGCAGAATCTCATCTGCCATCATCAGGCTTCTGTATTGTGTTCGTCTCTCTCTCTCTCTCTCTCTCTCTCTCTCTCTCTCTCTCTCTCTCTCATTCTCTCTCTCTCTCTCTCACACACACACACACCAAATGTTGAGATATAGTTCCTTAAATGAGACCTGCTCTTCTGTTTTTGTATTTAAAAGTCTCTGTGGCCCTTGAAGCAACAACATTTATTTTGTTTCTTCTCCTAGAAAAAAAAAATCAGTCACCACTTATATCTACATTAGTTCTGTCAAAACAATCTAACTGCTGTCATATTTTCTAAGATGTCTAAACTTCAGCTATGCCGGTATTCATGCAACTGAAGCTTGTAACGTGGTCCTTGTGTGGCTTTCATAAATACTGTATTAAGGAACCAACAAAATGGAGTTGTTGAAAATAAAGTGTAGACCTTTTGTGTGGATTTTTTAATATAGTTACCTAATAGGAAGTTGAAATTAAAGTCTTGGGTAGCCTAATTAGGGAATAAGCCCATCTCAGTGAGCACAAGCTCACCCATTCTTGATCTATTTTCTATGTTTTGTAGCAGCACATTTTTATAACTCTTGAGCTTGGAACAGTTTATGTATTTAATCATTCCTATTTTTTTATTCCTATAGGTACTCTTCCACTTATGACCCTAATGGAACCTGAAATTTCCATCATAAGTCTTGACAGTCCTAAGTTGTGGCATCCACATGATCAGACCCAGTTTTATTACTTCTTTTGCAGTGGTCATTCAGCCAGTGCCACAGTCATTAATTGACTGCAGTAATCATTAAATGCTGTGGTCATTAAGTAAATCCTATAGGAGCAGTGAGTCAGTTGCCAAGTGCCCTAATGAGTCATATGACCATGGGGTGTCTGTGTACAGCAATTGGAACTCGGAAACTGACTCATAAATAGCTTTTTGGATGGGTCTGATAATTTTAAACGATCATTAAATGACCAATTGTTAAATGAGGACTACCTGTATACAATACATTATATTGGGGCTTGGAAGCTATTGAAGTCAGTAGCCTAGTAATCAAGAAATGGTGAAATAATTCTTTTTTTCCCAATGCAAAAAAACAAAAAACAAAACCAAACCAACAACTAACCACTACCAAAACAAAAACAACTGGAAAATAAAACAAAATATGTTAAATTTCCAAAAATTGAATTATACTTTAGTTGAGGATCCCTTCATGCATGAAAGAGATGCTTTTGTTATTCCTCCCTTTTGAAAAGGCCCTGCCTGCTTCATAGAACCAAGCATGCCAGAAATTAGTTTCTGTATGTCACATCTTGTATACTGCAAAACCTGCTTCACTTTTATGGAATCCCATTTTTGAAGTTGCCAAATATAAGTCAAATTGAGTCTTAAATATTGATAAATATTATTTCATTCTGATTAAGGTTTCTAACATTTTCGGCCACTGGAAATCTTAAGAGTGACTAAACGCATTTACTCATTGCATTGAAGGTAGGTAATAGCAGACAAATAAACAACTAGCAGAATTGTGAGGATGTTTAGAATGGTGTCTTGGAGATAGCCTTAAGCCAAGATTATGTAACACAATGTACTTACACATTGCACTAAATTATAAAAAAGGAAACCTTATTATTCCTTAGCATAATGTCTGAACCTGGGTTCAGACTTTCAATACTAATACTGAATAATTATAAGGAAAATAGAGGTGTGTATATGTGTGTGTGTGTACGTGCGGATTTTGCACACACATCTACCTGCAGTCTTTCATGTACACTAGAATGGAATATTTTTGTATTGGATATTTCTGTAGTGAACTATGGAGATTCCCTTTGAAAATGCAAAGCGGAAATATGGTTTATGAGGTTCTTCCTAAGTTTGTAAACAGATCCGAAAGCAATTTTATACAGGCTTTTAGTAGCCCAGAAATATCGTTAATTAATGTTAGTTAGGAGGGACTGACAGACCTGTTTCAACCAGAAAGTTTACTAAATTACTTTGTTTATTCAAATACAGCTGATATTCCAATAACTCATCAAGCTGAGTATGTATATTTCCATTTTCTTAATTTTGCCTAGTGTTTTAGCATTCTTTATAGTATACGCTATTGTGGCTTTAAGATGCAGCTCCTGGTTTGGGGATCAAATATTTTCCTGGCTAGTATAATCTTGCTGAATTTCTTAGCTCTTAAGATTTGGGGGTAACTAGATATTAATATAAAATCTGTAAAGTTTTCAATATTTTTCCTGGTTTGCTGACCTATTTTAGTTAAAAGCTCAAATATACTCTATTGTTGCAGTTTTTGCTTTGTATTTCTAAACCTTTTGAGACAAAACTGACTCTTGATGTTACTGAGGAGAGAAGTCTCAATGTTTTATGTTCATGGCATTTCTGAAATATGACTTTTTAAATGCCACTTTTATTCTAATTTTTAATTTTTCTGCTTTAAAAAGAAAAATAAGAGATTTGGGATTAGCAATTTTTTAACTAAGGGGGGAGATGCTAATCAGAAAAAGCTTGCATATAAGGAATGATTTAAATATATTTATCTTAATCTTGTTCATGTACTCATTTAAAGCATTGGTCTGGGAAAAAAAGATAAAGCAAAATAGGACATTCCTAGGAAAGTGACATAGAGTTGATGTGTACATGTAGATGTCTCTTTAAATAAAGAAAAGTGAGTTTTGCAAAAAACATGTGCATCTTGCCCATGCATCAAAAAACATGTGCATCTTGCCCGTTTTTTAAAAAAATGTAAATTTAGTCTATGACATACCTAAAAGTATTATCATATAAACTACCATTACAAAGATTCAAAATTAATTCTTGTGAATGGGAAAAACACACACATTCTACTCTCTTGTTTTTATTTGAAGAAGAACTAGATCAAAATGACAGCATTAAGTCACTCCACATTATGTAGCAAGGGTCATAATGAAGTTAATTGAATGCCCCAGTGCTGTACAATTCTGAGAGTTTTTTAAAAAAATACATTTTCTTGTTTTAGAATGAGAAATCATGATAGTTTTATTTGTACAACATACTAATCCAAAGCCAAATGAATAATGTTTACTGAATTAAACCAACTGCTAGTCTTTACACAATCCACTGAGATACAAAATAAATATACTTGCTAAATTCACACAACAGGTTAAATAGCAAGTTTAATTTTAACCTAGAGCAATTCATTTTAACTTAGAGCAAGGCATCAGGATACTGTTTACAATATATACACGTGAATAGTTACAGAGTAGAAATTCTGATTTTTGGTGGCTTGATTAGACAGTTCATTATTTTTGTCAGAAATACCTTGCTGTTTCCTCAGAACCACAGTCTATGGAATTATATGGAATATATACTACAGAAAGATGTACTGAAGGAAATTCCACTGTGCTAAAGCTTATAGTGAATTGCATGTCACATGGAATTCCAAAGAAATGGATCTTCTCTCTTTGTAAGAAAGCTGCACAAATATGGGTTAAATGAAGCAGTATAATGTTGAGTGGCAACATTATATTCATATTTTTAATATTGAGAAGAAAATACACCAAAGACTACTATCTCCAGTTGCATTTCATCATTTGCCTGTCCAAATAGGACGCTCTGTTAAACAAAGATTTACCATAGGAATCAGGAGAGCTATTTAAAATTTTGCTCTTTCCCCCTTACTAGATGGATGTCCAAAGTATCATTACTCTTCGTATCCTAGATTCATGTGCTTGAAGTGCACAAACATCCAATATGTTTTTATTGGTAGCAAACCTGGAAATGAATAATAGTATTAATGCTGGACAGGAACTGAAGTTTCATTTGAGTGATTAATAAGTTGTGGAACTGAGGTCCTTCATGTATAAGCTAATGTGAATTCTCCTTGAGGTGCACTTTGGGTTCTCTTTGTATGTGGTATGCCTGTAGCAAGTTCCAACGTATCTCCAGTCTCTAATATTGGCTTACATGAAAAGAAACAGAAAAATTGGCAGTGCTACTGTATGCTGGGACATGTGTGTTTTAAAGGACAAACCTTATAACAAATCTATATTGAGCGATTGTTGCAATGTCTAACTCCTTAGGCGGGTGAGTCCCCATATTTATTTTCTTCCTAGTTTTCAAGCTCCTGTTTTTTCCTGGCTTAAAAGAAATGTGACTTTTGTGATTTCAAGGGAATGTTGCTAAAGTTGTTTCTTATAGTCCATATATTCTAAAACCTTTGTATTCCAGCATTTCAATCTAGTAAGCACAATAATTGGCAATGCTGCCTAGTTGGAGCTATAGTCCAACACATCTAGTATCTTTAATGCTGGATAAGGCTGGAGCCACAGGCAATCGTTTTTTCATGGCTTATGGCATTACATTTTCAAAAGTCCAGATATTATTTTTCTTTTTGCATGTCAAGAATGACATATCCCATCCAGAACAAAACAGCTTTAGCATCTTGGCTACATTCTCCAAGTCACTGCTTGTTACATTGCTACATTAATATCTTAGTCATCACCTTTGAAGTCTGGTTGTTCCCAGGCAGGTTTGTCCATTCTTGTTCAGTATTGTTTCAGATTGGCTTTGGGTCAGTCCCTCTGAGGTGACTGTATGCTTGTGGTTCGCTTTTGCTCATCAACATGATTCAGCATGGTTTTATACTGATGCATTTTTCGAAGGAATTCAGTGCCTGTAGGGAAAAAATGTTATACAATTCCTACAGATAGCATTTCACATACAGATGCACCATGCACCCACATTATTGTACTCTTTACAAGTTGCCACAAATGCTTCACCTGAGAAAAATTGGTCATCTCCTCTTATATCATGCGTTTTGATAGCTGATTAAATTACTACTGTACTAAGAGTTGTGATTCAGACCAAATTTGCTCCCGTGAGCTCTTTCCCTTCTTCAACACTATTTTGGAGAAAGTAGTCTTTTTTGATCACAATGCTATCTCCTCTCTATCAAGAAGCACACTGTGAAGTTTTGCTGACTTGCAATTGAATAAAACAGTCATAAAGAACAAGTAGCAAGGTGGAGAGGCTCAGCTACAGGAGCAATAGGTGCTCCATTGGGTGCCCTGAAAGACCAGGTTAGATATAGCTTATCATGAAAAAAAAAAGTGCTATATCTATGTAGTTGCTAAGACAACCATTTGACAGCACATAATCATTTAAAAAGAAAGAGCAATTAAGAAGTTGGAATAAAAGTATTTCCTTCTGAAATATAGGTACTAAACAAGCATTTAAAAAAACCAAAGTGAAATACTGGACAAACCATCTTGGTTAAGTTTGATGCTTTAATTGGGTGCTGATAACTTTTTGGCTATGTTTCAATGATTTGCCTTTATCCTATATCTAATGCATGAGTGTGATAGGCTTAAGTCAATCATATTAATATCTCTATTCCCCCTCCCCCGCTCCCAACAACTATAATGTGTATAAAATCTGTTACATTTTGCCAGCTATTGTGTCTTTAACATATTGCACATGCATAATCAGTACAGCAGCATTTGACATTGATTCAGTATTATAAAGGCAGGAAAATGGGGAACAGCCAAATTCATGTCAGTATATTTTTCTACCCCCCAAGATAAGAACAGGTGAATAGTGGAGATTGATAATCAATTAATCAATGCCAAACCATGGCAATTTATTACTAGCCCATGAACAATTGGTACATCTGATGAACTGAGCAATAATTAATGAAAGCGTCTGCATTTTAATAAAATTTATTAATTGGAAAAAGAGCTAGCAGACTTCTGTTGGCTACAGTAACATAACTCTCTTCCTATAATAAAATATGCTAGGTAATTGCTGAAGATTTATGAGAACAAGAACAGATACAAGTACTATAAATATAAAGCCACTGATCTTTGTTAATAGTTAACTTTGTTAACAGTTTTCAGGATCTGGGAATCAAATTTATAAATTAGAGAGAAGACATTTCCCCCCCAGATAGATTGGATTCTTATCCAATTCTTATCATTTGCCATGTTTATGACTGGCCAGGATGATGGGAATTGTAGTTCAGACATATTTTATTTATTTATTTTATTTTGTCAAGCGATTATAAGATAACAGGTATAAGCATAAATAGTTATGAATACATGAAATGGATACATATAAGAAAAATAAAAAGAAACAATAGGACAGGGACAGTAGGCACGTTGGTGCGCTTATGCACACCCCCTACAGACCTCGAAGGACAGATCAGAAGGGCAGCAATTTGGAAGAAGGCGGCTGGAAGGAATGTGAAATAGAATCCTGAGACGTTGCACTGTTAATATAACTATCATTAGAAACTGCAAAAAATAGATGGCAAATTGCTTGTCACAAAAATGTCACATTTTATAAATAAGAAGAAAGGTAAATTAGGACCTCTTTCAAATATCTTTCCAAATGATAGCATGCCATTCATTGCACTATGTTCTTTTCATGGTATGCACATTGGTTATCATTTAATGGATGTTCCCGTTTTTTTCATGAAGCTTCACTGAATCACTTATTTACCCCTTGATGACTAATTCCGCTACAGTTTGGTCCATGGACTTTGTAGATCCTCTTGCCTCTGGCAGGGAAGTGACCTGAACATTCCCAGCTCAGTGCCGATTGCCTGCTGTGGGCTTTGTATCATTTCCCCTGTGGGATTAACAGATCTAGATGAACAGAGGTTAAATTGTTTTAGTTTGAAATAGGTTAAAAGGAAGACGTGCTTGCCTGACACTCTGACAAGTCAAATGAAATTACAGTTCTGAGCATTGGGAAAGAATGAAAGAGCAATCTTGATTTTCCTGTTTAATCATCCCTATGTACAAACATTGTTATCAGGATTTTGCCTCTGTTAAATGTCAGCAGCAGCACATTCATTTTTCTATACACTGCTCTGTTCCATCTGCTAAGTAAGAATAGGTGAATTAGGGCAGTCCTGAATGTAATACCCCAGAGAAAATACATCCATATTCCTTTAAAAAAAAACAATTAGGCTGTCAGGAAATAAGTTGGAAAGTTTTCACTTCTCCTTTCTTTCAGAAAACATGATGTAAGACCCAGTAGTCAAAGGCAAGTCATCTTCCTGTACATGCTGGCATATATGTGGGAAAAAGAACTAGTGGAGGAGAGAGGCTGATGTCTAAATCTCATACATACACTTGTTAAGCATCACTGATGGGAGATACAGAATCCTGCTTTAAATTCTTCAGTTTCTATAGCTAAAACCTGTCCATCGTTTGCTTTGCCTTGTTGGTATCACTGGAAAAACATCATGGGAAGTCATAGTAAATGTTGACCTTCACTTAATATTGTGAAAGCTAAATGGGGAACAGTGCAATCTTAGGAGAGATATCTTTGAAGGAACATTATGTTACTATTATTTTTGCTACACAGACGAGTTCCCTTGATTGTCTTGCCTTCTAAGGTAACTTAAGGTCTGTATTCAGGAGAAACAAATAGCACATCAGTGATGCTTCTAGAATTAATTTAAACAGAAACAAAAAGAATTCATAGTTACATGATGGTTCCTCCTCTTTCCCCATGTCATATAATACATTTTTAAATACCTATCTTTTGCTCTATCTGTGCATATTGTGACTTTCAGAGACTTACTTACATGAAAAATTTCTGGAAACCAATCCCTCGTATCTTTTAGAAATACTTGTAAGGTAGAGTCTTTATTTAATTTACATTTTTGTCATGTGCCTGCAACTCTTAAACTCTAGACCAGTGGTTGCCAACCAGTGGGCTGGGGACCACTGGTAGTCCAAAAGAAAGTTTTGGTGGTCCACAGAGAAATGGTGGTCCACCCCCAAAGCACCCCCCAAAGCAATTAATCCAGGCTGCGTGGGAACACAAGGCTGTACCACCCACATGGCCCCTGGGAACACAAGGCTTGCATTGCTTGCATTGCAAACAATATGAGGCAGTGAGCGGAGGGGGGAAAGGGGGGAAGGGGGGGGAACTTGCCCCACTCACTCCATGCGCCTGGCCTGGCCACCCAGCTGCTTTTTTCTACTTCTTTCTTCTTCTGCTTTTGGCTGCATGCAAGGAAAACATCAAAAGTCTTTCTTTCTCTCCCCCGAACTCCACCAGAAATGAGAACCCTGCAAGGCTTTCTGCTCCAAGAGGCATGACAAATCTCACAAAGACTCATTTCTGATAGAGCTTGGGGGAGAGAAAGAAAGATTTCTGCTGTTTCTGCTGCTTTCCTTGCATGAAACCAAAAGTCTCTCTCTCTCACCCCCCCACCCTGAGAACGGAACTGGAGACAGTATCCTGTGATCCCAAATAAAGAATGACCGATCAGTAGGAAAACACGGTGGGGAATTTTCCTGCAGACTTTTTTGGGGATTTTCCCAGGGTTTCTGGTCCGCGGGATTTAAAATTATGAATTTGGTGGTCCCTGAGGTCCAAAAGCTTGGTGACCCCTGCTGTAGACAACCTAGAACACAGTAAAAATATAAATTAAAAGGAAAAGGAAAGTATACAGAGAAATGCCCTAAACAGTGATCAGAACTTTTCAATACAGTTAGTCGCTTTTTAATGAAGTGTTTCAAAATTTCTGGACTTCCTTTCTTTTTAAATAATTATTGCCAAATTGTTAAAATGGTTTTATTTTACTGTGTTTGTTAAAAACATACCTGGAGTGCCATCTGACAGGAAAAGTTTTATTATTCTATTATATCATTATAATATTATCAGTCATGCAAACATCAGCTTGTCTGTGGAGCTGGATTCTATCTGGCTCATAGCCTCAATTTGCTCAGCTCATTTAAATTGATTGCTGTTTGTTAAAGTTTATTTCTAAAGTTTCTATCCTACAATTAATTTCTCCAGGCGTTCCAGAGTTCAGACACTTTCTTCTTTCATTTTTCTCCCATAAGAATGACTGGCCAATGTAGAGTTGATGGATTTATAGTGTTTGCCCAAAGTCAGTCAATGAACATCCATAGCTATGTGATTAATGCCAGCAATTATATTTACATTTAATTGTTGGATTGTCAGAAATTCTGACAAATCAAACTGAAATTTATTATTTTCTTTGTTACATTTGTGTTCTACCTTTTGTAGCTACAGACAATGCACATAATTTTTGTTTTCTCTCTCTGTACCATATTTTTCTCCAGCAATAATTCTTGATTGAACTCATGTCTCCCAATGTCTGTCGAATACCATAATCACGGTATAGCATACCAGCTATTCAAAATAGCTGGAAAGACTGAGAGAGCACTCGTGATTTTCCTATTTAGTCATCTTTGTACCCAGATACATTTATCTGGACATTATCTGGCTTTTGTCTTTCTTCAATGGTCCCTATAACATTGAACCAATTAAACTTTTAGTTAATTAATCTTTGATGATTAATTTTAATCATTATGGTATAATTAGGTTAAAAGGGTTGACTTCTGGGAAAGCTGTTTTGGTTCTTTGACTTTAATTATAAAGAGGAATGGAAAAAAGACTGCTAAATATTGCCTTTGTGACAAAACACCTCTATTTAGTCCCACTGATTTCATTGGATATATTAAATGCCTGTTTAATTTTTACTGAAAATCAGTGAACTCTCAAAATATTAACCTTGGCTAGACTGAGCCTGACTAGGCATAACTTTTATTAACTGATAATTTATTTGGCATTTTCTTGTGAAGAAGTAAAAAATAAATAAATAAAAATTCCAAATGCATTAAAATGTAGGAGAGCTGTGTTAAATTATGGTGATACATCATAAGGAGGAATCTGATTGAAAGGCATAAGCTTCAATGGGCTGTAGCTGATTTCACAAGATGTAGAGAATGGCTTGACTGATATAGCATCTAAATTGGGGGTGGGTGGGAGGGAGGGAGGAGGCAGGTTGGTTATGCAAATACAGGTTCCATATGGTGCAGATTAGAAGTACCTTATCAATTAACAATTGTAATGTGTTAAAAACTCATTGTGTTTGTTGAGACATTTTGAGATAAAGTTCAGCAGTCTCTTGCTCAATGGTTTTCAAATCTCCTTTCCCCCGAAACTGATTATTTTGAAATCTGCAAAACAGTGGCCTGGGAGGTTGAAATGTTTTGGCATTACTTTGACCTTGGTTTGAATCCTGATGTCAAACTTGTATCCGTTATTTTTTGTACAAAGTTTGTGTTGTCTATGTAGAATCCAGAGGGGCGTTTTTAGTAGACTTCTTTAAATTTACTTTAATGTAACATTTGTTTACATTTACTTTTTTTGTCTCCAACAATTTAAAGGAGTATTCATGATTCTTCCCTTTCTCCTATATGTTACAAACAGCTTATGAATCAGTTAGGTAAGAGTGGTCTTGCCCAAAATGAAGCTATGTATTTCATAGCTGAGTTTGGATTGAACCTTATTCTTCTTAGTCCTGCTTCAAAACTCTAAATGAATGTGGATTAGAGTAATTAGATAACTTTATTTAAAAATTCTTAAGTAGCTAACAGTCCTAAAATACCTTGTTATATAACCAAATCACAATCTCTTATTAAATCCTCTAATTTAACCCAGTGGGTTAAACTTTCACAAGCCCTAGACAGCTGACCATGATATGAAGTTATAGGAATAGTAATTCATATTATTATGTTCATAAATATGGATGTACTTCACAGAATGAAAGAATTGGAACCTGCAGTTCAGGTATCAGAGCTCATTTAAGGTCTCATAAATAAGCCTAGGTGAGGGAGAATAATAATGTGTAGGAAAGGACTTCTAATTCTTGGGGCCTATCTTCTATATGTTCTACTTAAAACAAATGCTGTCCTTTACTGACCTAATAATCCACATTTACAGGAGGGAAGCGTGCAGTAGGGTTTTGTTTTAGGCTCATACTCTTCAACATCTTCATAAATTATCTAGAACTAGATGAGGAGATAAAAGGGGAACTCGTCAGATTAGTAGATGACACCAAGCTGGGAGAATAACCAACATTTTAGATGAAAAATTCAAAATTCAGAAGGATATTGAGTGAGCATAATCATGTGCATTTATATTCCAACAAAATGCAATTCAGTGTTGAGAAAAATAAGGTCCTATATGTAAGCAAGAAAAATCAAATGCACAGATACAGAATAGGTGCTATCTGGTGCAGAGAAGAGTGCAGACAAGAGCTTCAAAGATGTTTAGGGTTCTGGAGACTAAACCATAGGATGAACAATTCAGGGAATTAGGTATGTCTTGTCTAACAAATGGAAGGAGTAGGGGGTGATATGATAACTGTCTTCCAGTATTTGAGAGCCTGTCATAGAGAAGAAGAGGTCAACGTACTCGCAAATACCTGAGGTCAGGATGAGAAGTAAGGGGTAGAAGATCATTAAGAGAGATCCAACCTTTTTCAGGCCACTTTTATAATAAAAATATAAATGTAATGAGTATTATGAGTATTAAGGTAGGTTTGTTTTAACTATACCTTGTTGAATTGCCTGAACTTTTAAAGCTGCTGCCTGCACCAGTAACCGTGAGTAAACCAGAGCCCAAAAAACAAGCCCAAAAATGCTAGATTCTGAAGCCNGCCCAATTAACCACACTGGTGGAGCTCTTGAACTGGATCATTTGGAGCCAGTGGAGTGCAAACAACGTACCTTCATTTAAATCCCTCACACAGCTGATAGAAGTATCTTCCACGCCAGACAACGTGTTTCCATTAATATCCCCCACACAGTTTCCCCCGGAGCCACATCGGACAGCTGGCAGGGAGGAGAAAGCCCTGAGGCTCTTAGGAGCCGAAAGTCACCCTGGACGGGTGGTAAAGGCAGAGGAATGCATCGGTGATCGCGAGGAGAGGAGAGTCTCCTCGACTGACCCGAAGAAAACCCCTCCATCCGAACTAAAAAGAGAACTGCCAGCATGGCTAAATCAAAGCCAGGAAGGCAGCTGAGACAGAAGTGAAAAAGAAAGGAAAGATCTTGTAAAGCATGCTTAGTTTTGTTAAGAATCATTCAAATTTCTGCAGTGGAATTTTCCTTGGAAAGTGGGACTCAAAGGAGGAAAATAGCTGCGATTAATGATCTGGAGTGACTGTCAGATTTAATTAAAAAAAAAAAAGATATTGCAACTAGAAGTAACTTAAAAGTAAAGGACAGATTGGATTGGTTAACCCAAATTTCTGGACTGTATTTTTACTACTACTCAACTTGAAGAACTTTAGGAAACTATTGGAAAACAATCTTATTCAACTACAATCTTATTGTAGTTAAAGTGTTTTAATTCAGCGAGTTTTGCTCTCTTTCAAAAATCCAGCGTGCTTTGAACACCTTGTTACAGCCTATTGTTTACAGAGTAATAGCAGCAACAATGAGAGCAATAAATTCCTCCCACCCAGTAAATCACAGCTGTTAGTAAAACAATTAACCTTTTCCTTGCAGACTCTCAATACTACCTCATTACTTTAATCAAACACTGATTAATTCATTACCTCAAAATTTACAACTTTTTTACCTCATCACCTATATCAATGATTAGATAATCAATTTCTATAAAATATTTCATTAATGGTTTAATTGATTTATTGTTTTAATTGATTAGTGTGATTAGAGTGTTTAGTGCAAATAGTGTGATTACTGATTAAAAGATCAAGAGTCATGTAATTTAATTGATTAGTAAAATCAGTGATTTAGTGAATTTAATTGAACAGTGTGATTAATGTTTAGTGTAATTAATTGATTAGCAATTAGTGTAATTAATTGATTAGGCTGATTGTTGCTTAGGAAAATTATTTGACTAGAGAGATTACTGCAATTGATTGATTGGTGTGATATTGGCTATATTGATTTCCCAAAATTGTTCCATTAATTAATTTAATCAACATACCATCTTAACAAACCTACCATGCCAAGAAAAAAATCCAATGCCAAACCACAACCTAAAGAGAAAGTAATCCCCACCAATGAACCACAAGACTCCTGCACATGCCTTAAATGTTACAAAACTCTAAAGGTTAATGAAAACTCCATCAAATGTTCTCTATGTAACAAATACGCTCATCATGACTGCTTGGGATTACCTGAGCAAATGATTCAATACCTAGAATCATCCAATGAGTTTCCATATCTCGCAAATCATGTAGACCCAAACTGGATCTGTTGGAAAGAGTTGAACCATTGAAACACAAGTAACATCCCTTGACACCACAGTAACATCCCTGGACGCCTTAAAAAAAAGATGATCCAACCTTGAAAAAAAAGACACAATGCAAAAACCTGAGCATCGAATAGCTACAAACCACATCTCTACCCAACAACCACAACCACAACCCAATCCACAAAACAACATAAGCCAGACAAATAATGATATTCCAATCCTCATCCGAGAAGCTGTTGAGCGTGAACGGAAACGTCCAAAAGCCATCTTATTTGGTCATCAATGATAATGATGATATCACAACTGTCCAAAACATCGTCAGTGATTATCAAGCATCAACCATCTCCCCTGATGAAATACTTGACATTTCCCGCATTGGCCGAGAGCTCAAATACAGAGATGGCTCTGTGGCCCCACGTTTCTGCAGGGTCATTTGCAAAAATGAATCAAGCAAATGTAAATTCATTTACACTATAAATTCACTCGCCAAAACCAACACCAACCATAAGAACCTCTGTTGTCATCCTGACCTAACCATAAGGCAACGTGCCCGCTCCCGTGTACTCCGCACTGAACTCAAAAAACATCTAGACAATGGAGAGAAGGATCTATACATTGACTACCATGCTGACTGTATCAAAAGTAAGTCACACAACCCGCAACTCAGCTTTAACCTTCAACCACAACCCTACCTCAACCAATCCACCATCACCCAAGACTAGGCACGCACGCCCCTAACTACCTCAATTCCAACTACTGCTGGCCTTAAATGCAAGCTACTCAATGCAAGAAGCCTTGCAAATAAAATTTCTCCTCTTACTAAATACAGCTAAATTCGACATCATATTTGTCTGTGAAACATGGCTCAACGCATCTCTCCCTGACTCCATTACCACAGTAAGAGACTATCATGTTTACCGATCAGATCGTGAAATTCGTAGAGGAGGTGGTGTTGCTATCTTCCATAAAAAGTCCTTACATCTAAAAAACATCCAAGTTACCCAGGAGCTTGCTCTTCCTGAGACCATCATCTGTGAACTATCCTTAAATATCACATTTCGATTCTTAATATGTTACAGAGCACCTGATTATGACATTGAACATGTAAACAAGCTAAATACATTACTAACATGGGCAGCATCCTGCCCACATGCTTTTATCTTTCTTGGTAACTTCAATCTACCTCATATTGACTGAACCCTAAATGAATGTACAACTGAACCCATACACACAACCTTCTACAATGCTGTTACAAATCTGGGACTGGAACAACTAGTAACCAACAACACGAGACTAAACAGCTGCCTCGATCTCATCTTCTGCAATAGTTTGAATTTAATTTATGGAATACAAACTAAAGAACCCTTTTCCATCAGTGACCACAATATGATTGACTTTTGTCTCAACATACACCCACACAAAAATCATCACAATGATGTATTCCCTAATTATAAGTTCAAAAAAGGCAACAATGATCTTATAGACAATGATCTCTCTTCCCTTGATTGGCAATCTCTAGTCACTGGATGCAACACTGTGAAGACCATTACAACATATTTTTACTTGAAGTCAAAAGAGTCATCAAACTATATGTACCATCAACAACTCCCAAAACAAAACAAAAAAAAAACAGATTACCCATAACAATAAGGAAACTTCAATCCCAAAAGAGATCACTCTGGCGGAAAAACAAATCTGGTCACGTTGCCAATTTCAAAAGCCGATACAAAAATTTATGCCACCAGATAAAGACTGAATGCGCCAATTATCACATTAAACAAGAGGAAAATCTTCTATGCACCAATTCCACCCCCACTTTTTACAATTTTGTAAACAACAAACTAAAAGACTCAAGGTCCATCCCACCCCTGATAGGACCTAATGGTAAAGACTGCAACAACGACACCATTAAAGCCAAGATCTTTAACACATTCTTTGGCTCAGTATTTGTAAACAGCAATGGATCATGCCCAGTATTTCCTAGCCGAACCACAGAAAACTACAATGATCTAATACATATTGATTTTATGGAAGACAATGTTGAAAAAGCACTATGCAATTTAAAACCATCTCTATCTATTGGACCGGATGGAATATGTGCCTTCTTCTTAAAAAAGCTATCCACTGCCATTGGCGAACCTCTAAGCATAATCTTTGAAAAATCCTTCAGGACCAGCTCCTTGCCTAACCTATGGTCACAAGCCACGGTCATCCCCATCTTCAAAAAGGGAGACCCCAGCCTAGTTGAAAATTACAGACCAATCTCCTTATGCTGCATCACCTGTAAAGTCATGGAATCAATTATTAACCAATCCATTATCCTCCACTTAGAGACAAGCAACCTACTCTCCAATAAACAATTTGGTTTCAGGAAAAAACTATCCTGTAATCTACAACTCTTAGACTGCAAAAATATATGGACTACACAGCTCGATCAGGGCAAAGCAATAGATGCAATCTACATAGACTTCTGTAAAGCCTTTGATTCAGTGGTACATGACAAACTACTCCTAAAACGGTATCTCTGGACAACTGCATAACTGGATAGAAGCATTCCTGTCAAACAGACAACAAATGGTCAAAATTGGGAGTGTCCTATCAAATTCTGTACCTATCAATAGTGGTGTCCCCAAGGCAGTGTTCTAGGACCAACTCTCTTCATACTCCACAAAAATGACCTCTTTGATCATATTAAGAGCAACTGCGTTCTTTTTGCTGATGATGTAAAGCTGTTCAATACCACAGACAATACTGCTACCCTTCAAAAAGATCTTGACTGTGTATCAGAATGGTCAAACAAATGGCAACTTCAAATCTCAACAAATAACTGCTCTGTCTTACATATTGGCAAAAAATAAATAAATCAGAAAATAAAATACAAACTGAATAGTCAAGATCTTGTTGATGATCCAAGCTCTGTAAAGGACCTTGGAATACTCATCTCTAATGATCTAAGTGCTAGAGCCCACTGCAACTACATAGTCAAAAAGGCACTAACAGTTGTTAACCTAATCCTACGTAGCTTTTCCTCTGGTAATATCACAATACAAAGTAGAGCATACAAAACATTTGCTAGACCAATACTCGAATACAGCTCATCAGTCTGGAACCCACATTACGTATCTGATATTAGCACAGTTGAGAAAGTCCAGAAATATTTTACAAGAAGAGTTCTCCACTCCTCTACTCATTGTAGAATACCTTATGCCACCAGACTTGAAATTCTAGACCTAGAAAACCTTGAATTAATCCGTCTCTGGTCTGATCTAAGTATGGTATATAAAATCATACATTGCAATGTCCTACCTGTCAATGAATACTGCAGCATCAGCCATAACAACACAAGAGCACACAATAGATATAAACTCAAGGTTTACTGCACCAAACTTGATTGCAGGAAATACGACTTCAGCAACAGTGGTCAATGTCTGGAATACTCTACCTGACGCTGTAGTTTCTTCCCCAAACCCCCAAAACTTTAACCTTAGACTGTCTACTATTGACCTCACCCCTTTCCTAAGAGGTCTGTAGGGGGCGTGCATAAGCGCAACAACGTGCCTACCATCCCTGTCCTATTGTTTCTTTTATTTTTCTTATATGTACCCATTTCATGTATTCATAACTATGAATATACTTATACCTATTATCTTGTAAGCAATTGACAAATCAAATAAATAAAATAAATAAATAAACTTGCTTTCAGTTTTGCAATTTTCTGGGTGCTTACCATACTTTCTTGTAAATAATTCGAAGGCAGGAAAAATCCTGTTCCCCCCCTTATTTTCTGACTATGATAATGGAGGTGAGTAGTCAATTCTTCCCCCCCACCCCAATGAAAATGATGAAAGTAACACTGTGCTGCGAGCTCTGTCCCTTTTGGATATGCATGTGGCATAACAATGCATATACACAAATACTTGGGTTTGTGTTGCATTGGTTCAATGTTGTTTTCATCAGGCTGGCCTATTTGATTTCTGGAGATGTCATTGCCCAAGAAAATAAAGTTTAATGACTATTGTGATCTTCCAGAGTTAGTCATTGGCCAGCCTTTTAGTATAGTTCTTTCTTTTACAGGTCATACAGTATGCAAATACCCAGCCAGATTGTAAAAAACAACAACCCAAAACTTTGTTGAAAATGTCATTGTGTCACTGATTCAGTATATGAACCTTTTTAGCTGACTGTGCTTGTATTATTTCTGTGAACAGTCCATGTAACTGAGAAGTTTCAAACTCTCTTTTTGGCAAAGATACTAGTCAGCTAAACTGAAAGCTGACTTCATACAAGAGTTATTTAAATTATGTTGTCAATTCAGAAATGGCTTCTTCTGTTGCTTCTCATTTGTACAGCACTTTAAGAATCATGAAAGGCTGAGAAAGGCTGTGGGCTGTCACAGTTGCTATCTTAAGCTACTGGAAATTTCTACTGCTACTCACCTTTGGGGCTTTGGATTTGAGCCATATTAGATCAGTTGCCAAGCTTTTTCTATGGCTATCTTTGGATGAGTACATCAGCTTCCCATCAGACAGAGGAATGCCATTGAAATACAGTAATATGGTTGTGAAATGTCCACCATGTACTATATATTCCTTACCAATAGTGATGCCATATCCTCTCACCATGGTGACGTTGTCTTTTAACATGCTGTGCATTTCCTGGATTAGCCATAGGAGATCAAAAACACATTTGTCACTATGTTTTTTCAGTAAGTGTATGCAGTGGTTTCTGCAGGGAAATACAAGGAAAAAGTTGTGTAATAGAAAGAAAATAATGATGTTATATTTCTGTGCGCTTATTTTCTGCCTGGTAAGAGAAGAAGGAATTTCCAAACAACTCTGTTGATTCTGGTATAATGATATTGCATATATTTATCCATATGCCTTTGTCTATATGTCTATGAATGTAATGTTTGGGTAACAATGGTAACATTTTATTCACATAGTAAATGCCAGCTATAAATCTATGGATGAGAGGGAAGGGCTTTTTTGAAAAGGAAGCTTTCTTTGCAATCTAAATATATTGCAAATATATTTTGGTCAAATGAAGGCTAGGGAGGGAGAAATAAACTTCCTCTTTATAATTGTCCCTAGCTCTGGCTACTTCATCATATGCCAGTTTCATTTGTCCCTGAGAGTTTGGCATGGCCTCCTATACCCAGGAAGGCATGTGAACCATCTTCCTTCCCCCTTTCTTGGTATCTGTGGTCAGATGGAGGAGCACTCTGTGATCTACCTGCCATTAATCCTGAAATATAGGCTTCCTATGAAAACATATTTGGAACAACAAAAATTAAGAGTAGGGAGTTTGCATTTGCGTTTGAAAAACAAACAAACCAAAAACACTTGGATTCAACTTGTACAATCACAGAGTAATGGCTGTTTTTAAATTGTCTCCAAATAAGTTTCCCCATGACAAAATTACTTTAAGAAAATGAAATTTTGCAGTTGAGATTAAATACCACGAAGTGCCTCCTTCTGTCATCTTTACTTGTCTATTTACAGTATTTGTGTTCTAGTTATTCATAAAGGAAGTGAGATTTACATTCAATTACTTTACAAATATTTTGAGAAGTGGTAGCTTAAGAGATAGTGATTTGAACAATGGCTTTCATTGTGTGCTTTGGAACATTTCGACCCCAATGTCCCACTGTTGAAGGATATGTGTGGGGTGCCAATATTCATATAGTATTTGCAGCTTCCCATTTTTATTTATTGTTGGTTTGTTCTCTGCAGTCCTGCAAACATTCTGTAGACTTCTCTTAAAGGGTTACTATGTGATCCACTCCAGTAGACTTATTTATCAGAAAATGCTTAATAATTAATTCAAGCATCCCATAGCTCAATCAGCTAAAGAAGCTTTTACAGACAGATATTTGTGAAAGTATTCTGTATGGCTGGTTCTAGCCACAACTACCGTGTTTCTCATATAATAAGGCGGGGTCTTTTTTTTTTTTGGGCCCCGAAAAAATGGCTAGGCCATCTTTTCGGGGGTGACTTAATTCCCCCCTCTTGCATCTTCGGGTGGGCGGCAGCGGCTTGGATGTTGACCTCGGCATTGGTGGAGCACTTCATATCGGGGTCAACGCAGGAGCACCATATCCGGGTGTGCAACAAAAGTACTTCCTAATGGCAAGCCCCCCCACCATTCCCCCCATTTTGCATTTTTTAATATAGGCCTTAATTTGGGAGGAGGGGCTTAATTTTATTTCATACCTATAAAACATGCTGGGACTTCCTATTGGGGGAGGCTGTATTGTTGGAGAAACAGGGTAAAATGGAATCTTAGTGAACAAAATGCTTGAAGTGTCCTGGAAGAAGCTAGTTTTCCAGTGGTGGATAAAGAAAAAGTGCCAAATGTCAGAAAAGCAATTGCAGAAAAATTAATCTGGAAACCTAGAAGTATATTATCTCAGAATCATATGTAAGCCAGAACTGCTTTTTTATTTTGAAAGCTGATATGATCTTCTGACATTTGGAGATGGAAACCCACAAAAACTCTAGTATAAACTCTAAAATTTGATTTACTCTAACAATCTATTTTTTAAAAAAAATTCTGATAAAAGATGGATTTAGTTCCATTGATGTATTATCAAGCTATCCACTCATTACCTCCAAATTATTAAGAGCAGTGCCTCCCCGTTAAATGATTGTCCACTCCTGCTTTTTAAATGTACTCTAACCTGGCAATCTCCTGCTGGGATTTTAATCTGGATTCAAAATGCATTTTCTTACTTGCCATGATTTCACCTTTCGGTATTTTAGGTGATGCAACTGTTATGCAAACTATTTCCCCCATGGAAGTGAAAATTAAACCTTCAAACTATTCTTTTTCCCTATTAGGCTTCTGTTCAACATAACATCTCTGCTCCAATGCACTACCTGTACAGTGACAATTCTGTAAGCATTAAAACAGATTTATGTGGCCTGTTACTCCTTGCTGAAAATGGGAAACCACAATTCTTGTAGTTTATTCTCAATACAACTAAATGATGGCAAACTCGAGAAGGTTGGATTAAAATAAATACAGTGGGGAAAGTGAGAACAACAGTGCTATTCTGGAACCTTATTATACATATTCCATTATTGTGGATGTTTTTTCTGACATGTAAGATATTGCTTCTTTCAGAGTTATAAGGTCATTGAAGGTTATGGGAATATAATATTAGATGAATAATTCTTGTGTTTCAGCAGCATAACCAGAGGAACATTTATCAGTTCAGCACTTCAAAATGAAGCCTAGGTGGATCTGCAAAATGGATCCACCCAAATGTGTTCATTCTCATGAACTAGAGGAGTTTTTCTGGTATAACATGTATCCAAAGCATAAAGAGGGTTTAACCATTACTATTAGCATTGCTTCTGCTGATCTGTCAGACTATAAAACGCCTAGCAATTTCATTTGATGACTATGCCTCATCTTCAAAAGTTTGTTTTCAAGGCATGTAAACTTCTATGGATTCACAGTAGCATTTGCCAGTTGTTTCCACTCCCTGCAATTTCCTTGACTAGGGCTTCTATTGTGTACTTGTTTGTTAAATGACTAAGAAATTCCCTGTAATTAGCCTAGGCTGACCAAGGATTCACAGGAGAGTATTCTTCAAATATTTGAAGAGCAATCACAGAGCAGAAGACAAAGATTTGTTATCTGGAAGGCAGGGCTAGGTGTAAGATTTAAGATACAAGTTGATAGATTTCCACTGAACTTTAGAAGAAACAGGTAAATAGTAAGAATACTATTTGGCAGTGGAACCAATAGTGAAATATTGTGGCAAATTCTCCCTCACTGGAGATGGCTGGCTGGACAGCCATGGGCAGCCTTGCTGGAATGCTGTAAATCTGATTTTCTGCATCAAACTATGGATTAGATTAGGTTGTGTAAACGATTATTCCAGTGACAGGATTCTAATAATTAAATAATTAAGTCATGCTAAAGGAAGTTATTTTTTTAAAAAAAATATCTGCTTTCATTTACATTGTCAACTAAAATATTTTACAACTGAACCTGTGAACAAGCAGAAGTTATTCACAGCTGATAAAATTAGCTCATGTATAAGGCAATGATAATATAGTGGAGTCCTGTTTTGCAGTTCCTACCATTACTGAAATCTAAATTAAAATCTAATACTTATAGAGCTGTGTGAAGGAATATTTTGCTTTGATGAGCCTTTGAAAAAAAAAAGTATCCTGCTTTTAAAACTGTAGCAATAACCAAACAAGGTATGGTGACCCACCTCAGTCATTAAGCTGAAGCTAGTGAAGTAAAGTTCCTCACTTTTCCATACTATGGTGTTTGTTTATTCCAGGAAGTAGATAATTGGAATTCGGGTGACATTTCTCCATACTTACTTATTCATTTTTATATCATTCAATGAAAGCCTTTGAGGGCAGATGAATGTCCATATTCTTCTGCTGGGTTTTTGTGAATTGCCAAGTGCCTTCATTTTCATTGGTAGAATCTTTCCAGTTTACTGGCAGTTTTTTTCAATTTATTGAGTTTCTGTTAGACGTTCTCTGAATTAACTTTTCTATATGATGAAGTGAAATCTGCCAACTGACCCAAAAAATTTAGGGAGCTGGGTAATTGATATTTGCCTTCAAATCCAGGATGAACCATTCCTAATCTGGTCCTTCAGATTTCCTACAGTATATCTGAAGGACCAGGTTGGGGACAGATTCTCTTGGAGAAGAATATCTGTATGATCACTAAAAACCCACAATGTCTTGATGGCACATATCAAATCAATAATTTTTACTATGAGATTTGTATTGACATTTTTATTTCAAATGTTTTCAAACTATAGTTATTTCCTAGAGTGGTGTACTTTAAAAAAAACCAGACAGCTTTACTATAGCTTGTTTAAGGATATTAACATGTCTGAGAAGAGATTGTTAAATGAGAGAAAAATTCTATCCAGGCATCATATCACATGGCAAGAAAATAGTTAGACTGGATTTGCGGCAAATTCTATGCTAAACAAGACCTGAAATTCTCAATAGATTGGAATATTTGTTTGACATGAAACAGGATGATATTTTTAAACAAAAACATTTTCTGTAGAAATTTATAAGAAACATTATATGATTCTTAACTTGGCAGTCTTGTATGTTTTGTTCTTCAGCCATTTTTGAAAGTAATGCTGAGAAATAAAGACAACACAGAGGAGGATTATCAGGTCACTCAGTGAACAAAATATACTGTGCAAAATGTTGATAATGTACTCCTTCCTTCCTCTCTGCCTCCCTCTCTCCTTTTTATATGTATAGGAGTAGACAAACTTCTATGGTCAAAGGCCAATTTAACATTTTATTGGTATGGTATGGTCATTGATGCACGGTGGACAGAACCAGCTTTATTTTCTTGAGAAGATAATAGTTTTTATTTTCAAATATTTTTTAACTGGATTTGAGGGTTCAGATTTAGTTTTCATATATTTCCCACCTTACAATGATTGGAAAACATGCAACATGTATGGCAATTGTTACAGCCAATTGAGGCCATGTGAATTTCTGGTTCCCCAAGTGGCCTCACCTCAAGCAGTGCATGACTGTAGACTGATTTGTAAGGTGTTTTTGGCAGGTGCATAATTTTTCCTGGCCAGAATCTGCCTTACCATTTGTATATAGTCTTGGGGATGGTCCCCAAAATATTGGGGGAAGAGCCAGGACAAAATATTGTTTGATGTCATTTTAATTAAACTTCTGTGTCTACTAAATGGTTTCTTGTGACTGCAACTGCCAGAATTCCAATCTGGTGTGCTGACCATTCTGGGAAGGCAGTCTCATCATTTGTGCAGAGTACCAGGCTGTTCTTCTCATGGATCTGGNTTTATTAATTCTCAATCAAAACATACACACACAAAACACAAAGATATAAAACTCCTTTTAAGAAAGTAATTTGGCCCCAGATTACCTCTCTTTGTATGGACTTCAATTAGATTCGTGCTCATCTTACATACCATTACCTTCTTCATTCTTCTTATTTCTGTTTCTATTTTATTTAATTCATTAAAGTTTAACTCATTACCTTTATATTTTTTGTCCATTCTTTTCAAAATTATCCATTTATCTCATTCCCTATAGTAAAAAAAAAAAAAAATTT
>BHEV01066747.1:0-11612 GCA_004319985.1 Emydocephalus ijimae | reverse complement strand
TCCCTAGCAACGGTTTGTGGTCAGTCACAATGGTAAAAACCCTCCCATACACGTATTAGTGAAATCTTTTCACAGCTGAGATGATTGCGAGGGTTTCTTTATCAATTTGTCCATAGTTCCGCTCTGTTTTCGAAAAATATCTTTGAAAAATATGCAACAGGGGCTTCATTCCCATTAGGCAGCACGTGGCTCAAAATGGCGCCCACCCCAAAAGGTGATGCGTCGCAGGTTATAACCAACGGCAAAGTCTCGTTATACTGCATGAGTACAGAGTCAGATGTGAGCAGCTTTTTAACATTTCGGAATGCCTGTTCTTCTCGGTAACCCCATAACCACATTGCCTTTTTATCTAACAATCGGTGTAACGGTTCAGCGACAGTTGCTTTGTGCGGTAAAAATACATTATAGAAATTGATGAGGCCTAGGAACGCCTGGAGATCGGCCTTGTTTCGTGGCCTGGGAGCGTTTTTGATCGCCTTTAATTTACTCTCGGTAGGGTGAATGCCCTGGCTATCAATCAGGTACCCCAGAAACTCAACACTGTCAGTACACAATTTACATTTGTTTTTTTTAACCTTAAGACCGGCTTCTTGGAATTTTTTCAGGACTAATTTTAAGCGGTCCTGTAAGATTTTTTTTGTAGGGGCTGCAATTAATACATCGTCAAATTAGGGACAACGCCCTTAATTCCTTGCAATAAGCTTTCCATAAGGCTCTGGAAGATCCCCGGGGCTACACTAACTCCGAATTGCAGCCGGGTACATTTAAAGGCACCGCGGTGCATCACAATAGTTTGGGCCTGTGCCGTTTTTTCATCTACTGGTAATTGCTGATATGCTTGAGCTAAATCCTTTTGAGCAAAAACTTTCCCGCCCCCCAGGGAATGGAGGAGGTGCTGCACCACCGGAACTTGATACACGTTCTGCTGCNTTTAAGGCGAACGGAACTCGATGGGGCTTCAAACGAATGGGAGCTATTTTTGGATCTAGGCTAAATGAGATCGGGGTCCCCTTGTACTCGCCTAAGCTGTCCACGAAGATGGCCCTGAACTCAGAGATAAGGTCTTCCTCCTAGTCACAGCCACCGACTCAGTTTACACCGGCCACTTCAATGTCGAGTGGCGCGAACCATTGGAGGCCCAGTAGGCTAGGCCTATCTCTATCGATGACCGTTAAAGGTAAGTATGCTGTGTGTTTCTTGAAGGAGACTCGGACTTGGCAGGACCCGATGACGGGGATTCGATTCCCCTGGTAGTCCTTGAGGATGAGGCGTTGGAAACGGAGGTCTTGGCGTTGAATTGTGGGGATGAGTTGCTTGAGTGTCTTCCATGACAACATCGAGAGGGAGGATCCCGAGTTGACCTCCATGTGGCAAGGCTGGTTTTCGATGGCTACCGTGACTCGGATTTTCTTAGTGTCCAAAGTTGAGGCGTGACCGATAGTGATAGTATGTTGAGCCTTTTCTCTCTGCAAAGCTTGATTTCTGTAGGAGTGATTTACTGGTGCTCACCTTACAGGATGGTTTCCTGTCGATTGGCGATAGTTAGCCCCTTTCAAGGCCTGGCTGGGTCCTAGCAAGCTGCGGCAGACCCGTCCGATATCGCCTCGTTTCCCGCACTCATGGCAGAGTGCATCGCGGAATTTGCATTCGGACCTGGCATGGTCGGCTCCACAGCCAGCGCAAGGGCATAGGGACTTCGGACGATGGTCCCGGTCAGACCGCAATCGGTGGACCCCTTCTTTGTCGCTGTCTGACGATGAAGAGAGGTCCTCGTGGTGGGTCGTTGAAAAATGCCCTTCTGAATTGGGTGAGATGTCACTGGCCGGTGGTGGTACTGGAGCGCGGTTTTGGCGNATCTAGTCCCAGAACTATTCGATCTCTTAGTGCCTCTTCTAAATCGGTGAATCCGCAGAGGCCTCCCAAATTTTGGAGGTCTGCTACGAAATCGGCCACGCTTTCTCCCTTCCGCTGGCTTCTCTGATAAAACTCGTAGCGTCTCATGAGCGTAGGCACGGTTGGAGCGTAGTGGCCTCTCAGGATGGGTTCGAGGTCATCCCAATCCAAGGCCTTCACTTCTCGGGGTTTGGCTAGTGCTTTAGCCATTTTAAATATGGTTGGACCGCAATGCGTTAGGAACACCGCCCTTTTTTTTCCTGGTGTGGCGTCCTTTAAGTTGTTCATCTCTTAGAACATTTGGAAGCGATCCATGTAGGACTCCCAGTCCTCTTGTGTAGGATCGAACGGAGCGGGTGGTACGATGCTGCCGCACATGCTTCCGTTGTTGACGCCGCCTGTCACGTGCTCAGTGCTTCTTCTTGGTTCCGCTGGTTCAGACATCTCCACATCCCATCCTCGTCGCCAGTGTCAAGTATTGAGCATGGGTGAGAAGGAATGGAGACAAGCCTCTGAACAGTGAACTTCAGCTCTTTATTTACATCGTGACTTCTCTGTATAACAGCAGTAAACCCCGCCTTATATCGGCAGCCCTTGTAACGTTTTAACCAATAACAAGCTAGGAACGCTAGCTTTTATAACCAATAGGAACTCTCTGTTAAGGGCCAATCAGATTCCCCGGAACGGGCCAATCCGGTCCGGCCACTTAACAGCCAATCAGAAGTGCAGGGCCAGAACCCTGCACTTACTCCAAGCTCACACTTTATTACTTATATTACATACACAACAATGTGAATAATTAATTTGTGACTCAGAGATGCAATGGCAGCATCTAGATAACCTGGGAAAAACTTCCTCATTGTTGGTAAGTTAGCACTCTCACCTTTCACATCTCTATAGAGATTTTTGCAGCACCCAATCCAAATATCAGCCAAACAGTAATAATAACATTCCATAATCAACTATCTTTTATTACAATGAGGAGATGATCTCCTTGCAGTCTCCCCCAAAATGCCACATCTATTCTCTTATTTATTCCCCCCCCCCCAAGGGTCCAGTGGTGGTATGCTACCAGTTCGGACTGGTTTGGCTGAACTGGTAGTAAAGAAAGCAAGGATCAGCTGAGAGGAGGAAAAAAATCTTCCCACAATCAGCTGAGAGGAAAAAGAAGAGAAAAGTGCAGAATCGGCCCTCCCAGCCGCCCCTGCGCTTTTCTCTTCTTCATCTTCTCAGCTGATTGGTGCTGTAGGTCTCAGCTGATGTGGGAAAAGCTGCATGCTGGCATTAGACAAAGCACTCCCACCGAGCCACGCCCACCAAACCACCACTGTAAGGATCATAGGCTCCTTGGGAATATGATACCTATCATTCCTTGCTCATGCCTCTGTAAGATTATTGTAATCAATCTGCTCTCCCAAGGCCTGATCAATCCTTATAGAAAGCTTAATATGAAAAGAATAAACGTGTAATAATACAATGCATACTCTGATAGCTGAAAAGGCAATGGTTCTGCAAGTTCCAATAATAAAGTCAAAGAACAGAGTGAAAAAATCATTAAAATTAAATATGACGAAGACTGAGCAAACAAGAACAATAAGTACAACAAGAAGCCTTAGAACTGTTGAGGAAAATATTGAAGAGGTAGATAGCTTCTGCATTTTAAGATCAACCATCAAATGTAAACCATGTCAGCTCTGAAATTCATTGCTGTCATCAGTGCTGGGAGGGAAGTGATGTAATGGCATAGTTTTTAGTAGGAAAAAAATTATGAGTTTGAAAGTCAAGGTCACAGAGAGTGGCGTAGTAAAAAATTGTACATGCAAGATACATACATACCCTTTCATACCCTTTCTTTCATGTGATTAATGAGGTGTGAAAGTGGGTGGAGGTAGGTGGAATTTTGTGGGAGGTATGCCAGTACTGAAATTCCAGTCTTTTTTTTTCTGAATAAAGCTTTGAGATTATGCCAGTCTCGGAGTTACTGTTTGAAACAAAGAATTTCTGGAAGTCTCAAAAAGCAACAATCAGTCATTTCTGGAACAATCAGAATTTCTGGAAGTCTCACAAAGCAACAATCAGTCAAAAGATGCACTGCAGATTAACACTCGACAAATTGAAGTCCTTGGAAAAGGTATTTAATATTGCAAAAGGTATTTAATGTTGCAAATATCAGAATAAAGCAGGCAACAGTATTTCCTGTGACATTCTATGGAAGTGAAAATTGGAAAGAAAGGGTATTGATGTTTTTGAAATTTGGTGTTTGAGAAGACTCTGTAGAAAGGGCAGTCCAGAAAAAAAAACAAATGAATCTTCAAACAAATCAACCCCATGTTCTTACTCAAGGCATATTGAAGTGATCAAACTTTGGATACAATATGTTCAAAACTCTCTGGAGAAGTCTGTAATGTTGGGAAAAGTGGAAGGAAAGATAAGAAAAGATTGCACTGTTGGATGACCTGCAGCAAGGCAATGGGTGCACCACAGGAAAAATCTAAAGGACTATATTAGTGACTAATAATCATGGAGACTATCCATGTGATTGCTAAGAATCAACATTGAGTTGATGCACATAATGAATAAAACATAAGCCAAATATTAGTTAAATTCACACATATGTATCTTCCTTGGAAGCTATTTATAACTTTAAAAATATCACTCTTGTCTTTGTACAGCATACCATTCAAAATATAAAGATGATTAGATTGGTCTTGAAGAGTAAGGATATAATATATCATGTAATGATAAGTTATTTCTTATGTCAAATATTGTGCCACTAGATATTCATCCCAGGAACCTGACTTATCACTACAATCGCCGCAAGCATTTAAGGTACAGCTCATTTTTTTTCTGATACGAAACCTATTCAGCACCTAAAATAAGCCTCCTAGTTTTCTAGCCTTAGCTTCAAGTCCCCAGATGGAGCATGACAACTGCTATGAGCCAGCATCAGTTGTGAGTTTGCATATTAAGTGAAGTTCTTTTGCAAGTTTGCCACTTTGTAGGATAAAGAGATTTGAAATCCAGTGCAAATGGTAATTATGATTGTAAAAAGCTGATTTACTGTATCTGATCCATCTTACTGCTATCTACTGCTGCTTTATAGACTGGTTTTTCCCTCTCTTATTAACTGTCTGATCATTCTGGTACTGATTCTTCTCCCTGATTTTTTTTTCTTGGAGTAAATCTGCAATTTCCTCATTCCTTGCTCAAATACTTTGACTAGATGCCTTGCTGGAAGATGTACGTGTCAAAGTTTTATATCTTTCTCCTATTCCTTTAAGAGGTCTAGATCTCAGTGAAACTACATAACCTCCCAATATACTTATATTTTGAGCTAAGCTAAAAGCAAAAACAATACATTACAAAAATGCATTCAAACCATAAGGATAGAAAGCAAATCCCATACTTTTATGCGAGGAGACAGAAGAATAGGTTCCTGCCAAGTGAACAGAGTTGGATACCATATTTTTCTGGCTTATGTTGGCATGTTGGTTCAGCCTCTGCCTGGCAGCAGAGCATCTGTGTTCCCATTATAAAGAGGGGGAACTATTGGCTGCCTGCCACATCCTAAAGGTTGTAAAATCAAATCATCGTTATGACAAAGAAAAGAAGTGAAAGAAATGAGCACAGGTGTTCAAAGGATGACAACCTGCCTCAGCTCCTGTTTTTGCCAAGGACAGCAGGTGCATTTTTTTTTTGCAAATTTAAGACTAAGGGAATAAAGGGAAAAGAAATATTGTGAAAACCTATTTAATCCGTTCAAATGATGCTCATGTCGCTCGCTTTCTTCCCCCATTAGAGCCTTTTTGGCTTGGCTTAACCATCTCCATTATTTCTGCATGCCTGTCTCAGTGTATCTCTTTCAAACAGCTCATGTAGGTAAACTTTCTTTGATTAAATCATGTTGCTGCTTAACACGGACAAGCCTTCCATGTAATTTTCTGAAGACAACAGTTTACATTCTCTGCTAATCCTAATCTAAAAGATGGGCCACTTTTTAAAGAGTCAGTTACAACTCTAATGTTTCAAAATGAAATGTGTGAAAATAACCAATTTAAGGGCTGAAAAGACAAAACGATTTAAAAATCATTCATATAACACACTCAGAAATTAACTCATGTTTGGGGGATTCACATGTGATATTGTACATAGACTTACTGAATGTATACAATGTGTCAAAATTCTGTCTCAAGAACATGAAGAGTCTTTCATAGCCTGGGCAGTTGCTTGACTAAATTGCCTTATACAACTCTGGCTTATAAACTGTCACTTTAAATGCTTACCTTTTCCCTCGGGATCCTCATTCATCATCTTACCTCATCTAGGATTTATTTTTTTAATTCCAGGAATTTGTGTTGCTATTCCCAGGATTTTGGTATGTCAACCATCTCACTAGCAGATAATGGCTTCTTAAGCTTTCTTTCACTGTAGCTCTTGTGTAGCTGTCTTTTAAATTTTACTACACATGATTCCAGTGCTGCTCTTTACAGAGTTTTGTGTGTTGCACATTATATGCATTTTTTTTGTGTTGCACATTATATGCAATTTTGAGGTTGAGATACATTTCTAATAATGGAGGTATGGAAATGGGCCTTTTGAAATTTGAATGAAACATGTAAAATGAAATCATGATGTGAGGGAGGTTGGGTTTTTTTTTTTTCCTATTCTGATTCCAATCTTCTAACTAGATTTTTTCCCTCTCTCTACATGTACATATATGTATATGTATACATATACATAAACATATATATCTTCTGTATAGATAGCCCTTCTCTTCAATTGGAAGACTGGGTTTTCTTGTGCATCAAAATTAATGAAAGGACCAATGGAGCTTGTTAGGAACAACAAGGTTACCTAACGTAGTTTTGGTAAAATAATATATATAGTAAGTTTAAGTGTGTGTCACTTTAAACTGCAAAGCATGTAATTTTGGATGCGGTTGTAAAACCACCATAAGAGGGAGCAAGAGAACCTGCTGAAGTGCTGACTATGCTGGATTGATGGTTTGCTAACTGCGTTTTCCCTGCTGCTGAGTTTTTGAACGTCGAAGGAAGAAAGGAGGTTTGACTTCTTCATATCTCTACTGCGAGAAGTTATATTACTGGACTGATATTTGTAAGTTTACTGACCTCTTTTTCGACACTGGACTTTGCAACTGAATAATTCCCGGACGGACTGAACTAGTGAATGATATATGGACTGTTTTGACTATGCTAAAACTCTTACTGGAATAAACTATTTAACTAGCACAGTGTATCTGTTTTATTGAGTGTAAGCTACAAAAACGTTTATCTCGCATATTTGCCTGCCTGCATGACTGCCGTGCAGATTCTGCTAGGGTGTATCCCTTAACAGAGCTGATACAAAGAACAGCTTATTTGATTCCATTTCTACTACATTGCTATTCTATAATAGTGTGCCAATGAGTTTTTAAAATCTCTTGTGACTGAAAAAAAAGAAACAGGCTTCATTTTATACATTTCAATTAAACCTCAACTTAAAAAAAATGATTTCCCAGGGAGCCTTTTCAGATGACAAAATATGGGCAGACCAGGAGGCTGACTAAGAGAGATATTACAGAAAATGACAAGATCAGAACCTACAATAACAAAAAATAAGCTTAAGAATTTTATCTGTCTCTATCGCTATCATCCTTAATCCATCTAAAGGCATTTAAGGGCACCATAGGAATGAGGCAGAAAAAAGAGTCTTTTTTTGACAATAGAAGAAAACATTTTGGAAATTGGAAGACAATTCTAGTACTGTGTTTCTGAGATGTGTTTTGTTCAGTATATTTTTCTAAACACACCTTTAAAATAAAATTTGATCTAGTTTCATTGATTTTGTGTGTGTGTTGTATGTTACTTTATAGATTTTACAAGGGCATGAGATCATGGAGGAAAATATAATAAATTACTTTTTCTCCTGTAATAAGTTATCTGAATAAAGCCATTTTACTATGGATTGGAATCTATGGCAATCCTTTTGTATATAATATGTATGAGTCCAGGGAAGACTAGGCCAGAGATTGGCCAGTGCAGTGGAAAAGAACAAATGCATTCTGACTTTATAGCTTCAGTTTTTATTCATTAGACTAACAACTTACATATAAATAATTATTATAAAATGGTTATCACACATGTTGGCAAATGCTTGATTTCTCAAATTTTTGTCAAAAGATACAAAGTTGCAAGATGTAAAAGAAGTTTTAATGAAATTTCTTTATTTTTTTTAAACCAGAGATGGTATAAAAAGACCCTCTGGATTCAGTTAATGCCTTTACATCTGATCTTAAACATTTAGTAGAACTGATAATGCTGCATGTAGAAGATTACTAGAGTAAAACTATGTATACTGTTACAAGCATCTATTAGAATGGTATGGCAATTGTGAAGTCCTCGGTAATCTCTGAGCTTGGTGGCTTTGTTGCAGACATTTCATTATTAAACTAGGTAACATCATAACCTAGGATTCAACAGTTTAACCCTGAGCTACAAATATTCTTTTCTATGGTACGGGAATTTTGAACAAGGTGAGGTGAGTTGGGCTGAGAGAGAATGACTGGCCTCAAGTTATCCAGCTAGCTTTCATGGCTAAGGTAGTTCTAAAACTCATGGTTCCTGGCTTTCTATCCTGGTGCCTTCACCACTAGATCAAACTGGCTCTCTCCTTGTAATTCTTGTAAACTTCTTGGAATTTTGCAAACCAGCTGTGACTTATCTCAATGTACATAAAAGTATTTAACACTACAAAGCATAAAGTAAATGTACTGATTGTTGCTGAGTACTGAAGAATTTTAAGATTGATTGGCTGATTTTGGATATTAGCACAGCATTCTCCAAGGGAAACAAAATTCTTTGCTTTGGAGAAGATTTATATTGATCTTCTTTGCTCCAGAGAGCAGCAATCAGTAGTATATAGTTATTTTCTTCCTTTCTCTTTATCTAGGATTGCTCCCACCTTCATCTTGCTGCTTATTCAACAAAATTGTATTTGCAGAAGGACTCATCTGGTGTAAAAAGAAATTTCATGAAAGCTGCCTTAGAAAGGGCAAGACTGAATTCATCCCAGAAGGAAAATGTCAGAGTAATTTGTATCATTCACTAGTCTGCCGTGTCATTTTTATTCTTTTGCTTTTGGTAGATCAATGCCCCCAAATCAGTGTTTTCCTTTCATGTAAAGCAGAATGACAGAACTTATCGACAAATTGGAAGGAGTTCAAAGGATAGCTGAAGAGATAACGAAGGCAATGGCACTCTGAAGCAAAAAGTTCAGGATGAAAGAGATAAGCAGCATTGTAGTGACCAAGGATTTTCCTTGGTGAGTGGGGGGACTATACATATCAGAATGGGTTACCCAATAGTTAGCAGTACTGATATGCTTCTGTGAACTATTTCTGAACAATAGTCAAATGCCTTCAAGAAAGAAGAGTCTTTTTCCATTCAATGAATGCTACCAGTAACTTTTTATAGGAACTTCTTGCCTCAGAAATATTATTTTCCTCTTTGCTATGCCAATGTTATTCAAATTTCTGATTTTTTTCTGTGTTAGGAAAGCATTTTCTCCTTTTAAGCTTTAGCTGGTTTTCCACAGGGACAGACTCACTAGGTATCTGCAAAATGAACTTCATGGAATTTTTATCTGGGAACAATTTCTATTTTCATGTTGACATTTGGGTAAAGCAATCTATATGTTTATTCCACAAACCTGCAGTATGTCTGGATTTTCTTAGGGGGTTTGAAAATGCTAGTAATTGTATTTTCAAAGATATGTATAATCCTGCAATCAATGCTTCATCACTTTGAAATGTTGGTAAGAAGTTTTTTTTGATAGTCAACTTCTTTTATATTTCAGCTAAGAATTTTGGATAAATTCATTTGGCTCTTATCTTCAGATAGGAACTCTTGCAGTCTGCTGACCATTTAATACTTGTGTACAAGGCATGGAGATTACAGTACTGTTTGGAGCTGAGAGTGTGCATCTCAGTGGCTATTAAAAAAAGAGATGTTATTGAAAATCAATTCTCTCCTTGAAGAGTTGTTTTATAAGATATAATAAAATGAGCAACCTAATTCTAGCAATGAAAAAAACAAAGAGGCCAGACTATAATTTTCTTTTCCCAGAAAATGCTGCTATGAGGGTCACTTTGTACAGAAGTATGAAAGAGAGAAAGCTGTACAGTCTTCTTGAGGTTAGTCTTGGGTTTTGTTTTTTCTATTTTTACTCCAGGTTGTCTTGTCATGTTAAGGCAGGTCCATATTCATTAGATTACTAGATTACTGCCTAGGTATCTATGTCATTATAAGGGGCATGCATAAGTGCACCATCATGCCTCCCATCCCTGTCCTATTGTCCCCATTTTTTTACCTATTTCCTGTATTCTTATTCATGTTTATACTTATACCTATTACCTTGTAAGTGATTGACAAATCAAATAAAATAAATAATCACTAGTTTACCAGCTAAATCCACTAGATTTCTAGCAGTAGTGACTTGAAGTCTTATTCAGAAGCACTAAAACTAGGTGATACACCTGGTAAAAAGGTGACTTTTTAAAAAAAATTCAGCACAGTAAGAAAGTCCCAGATTTCAAGCAATAAGATTGAAATCTGGGTTTTGGTTTGAGCTTGATGAACTTTGAGTAATTTCCTGCTTCCTGTTAGTCTTCTTGTTTGACTATATGCTGTCAGCTATTGGTTACTTGCACTTTTAGCTTTTTAAAATTGAACATTTATATTTTTGTTGGGAATGGTTATGTGCAAAGTATCATGAAAATCCAAAGGAGCAGCTGCAGGACCAGCTTGCTTTATGGCATCACCCTCTTCCAACATATTGTCTTATAGCATCAGCTGCAGTTCACACTTTGACAATATTCTTGATCCTCATGATTGTGTATCTATGTGAGCATTCTAGGAATGGTGACATGACATGGTCAATGATAATAGTCCTGTTCTTATTGAAACAGAGGTTACATGAACAATGCTTTTGTGGTTCATTAGACAGTTTCAGAAATTTTAGGATTGCTTTGGGGTTGTTAATCATATGCCAGTTTGTGGCAGATTCTTGCAGGTTGTTGAGGCGGTGAGCCAGGAAAGAATTTGTCCTTCATTGAGCTGCACAGACTTTCAGATCTCATTTTTATTGGAAAGAAATGAATTGTCAGCATTTAAATGGAGCTTGCACAGCACCACAATGGATTGTTTTTGATTTTACCATTATTGTAGTCAATTTCAGTTAAAAGTACTTGTAGGCAATATGTGGAGTTGATTTCATGTCAGGCCTACCTAGTGGGACTGACATGAATATAACAACAGTATCTTGGAAATCTGATTTTGCTGAACCTTATCCTCTTTCTAACAATTCAGACTTTCAAAGGTTATCAAAATGTTCTGATTTAAAAATAATTTTAACCGCTATGGCCTTGGCAACATTATCTGGTTGTATCTGTCAAAGTTACGTTCTGACAATAAATTTAAATTTCTCTCTCTCTCTCCATCCCCATCCCTTTCCCTATCATCTCTACTTGTATCTTGCTCTATCTGTATCTATTATCTATAGATTTCATCTGTATCATCTGTCCATCATCTGTCTGTCTGTCTATCTATCTATCATATATTTATCAACTATCTATCCATTATTGTTAAGCCTGTGTTCCCCAACCAGGGTTAAGGAAACAAGCTAAACAGAATGTGCAGCGTTAGTCAGATAGGCATACAGAT
>BHEV01066743.1:0-11549 GCA_004319985.1 Emydocephalus ijimae | reverse complement strand
GGGGCGTTTTTTATTGCAGTCAATTTTTTCTCAGTAGGGTGAATTCCCTGTTTGTCAAGAAGGTAACCAAGGAATTCAACCTTCTCCGTACACAGTTGGCACTTGTCCTTCTTGACCTTCAGGCCAGCGTCTTTAAATGTTTGGAGGATCATTCTTAGCCGCTTTTCTAGTAGGCTTCTCATGGAGGCAGCTATCAAGACATCATCGAAATATGGCACGACCCCTTTTGTGCCTTGCAGCAATCTCTCCATCAGACTTTGGAAGATGCCCGGTGCTGCACTCACTCCGAACTGGAGTCTATTACACTTGAATGCCCCTCTGTGCGTGACTATAGTTTGGGCTTCTGCGGTCTCTGCAACTACAGGCAGCTGCTGGTATGCCTGGGCTAGGTCCAATTTTGCGAATATTTTCCTGCCCCCAAGGGAGTGAAGTAGGTGTTGGACCACAGGCACGGGGTAAGCGCTCTGCTGAAGTGTGTGATTTAGGGTGGCCTTGTAATCCCAACAAATTCTCAGAGATCCCTCAGGCTTTATGGGGGTTACAGTTGGAGTCTCCCATCGGGTGTAGTCGATCGGTTCCAACACGCCTTGGGCTATTAATTTGTCCAATTGTTCGTCAATCTTTGGTTTAAGTACAAAAGGCACTCGACGGGGCTCAAGGCGAATGGGCGCAACAACTGGGCAGAGGTTAAATGATATGGGGGATCCCTTGTACTTGCCTAGCTTCTCGGTGAACACTTCCTGGAATTCTTGGACGAGAGCCGCTTCCCAGTCATCGCTTTTGGTTTGGTTGATGCCCACTAGTTTGATTCCTAGTGGCGCGAACCACTGCAAGCCTAATAAGCTGGGTCGATCTTTATCGATGACTTGAAGTGGTAGAGTTGCAGTGTGGTCTTTGAAGGAGACTTGGATGTGGCTGGAACCGGCGACTGGGATCCTATTTCCTTGGTAGTCCTTTAATATGATTCTTTGAGGGCTGAGATCCTGGCGACGGATGTCAGGGATCAGCTGTTTGAGGGTTTTCCAGGAGACCATTGATAGGGAGGACCCGGAGTCGACTTCCATAATGCATGGATGCTTCTCAATGGTGACCTTTACGCGGATCTTTCTTGAATCAAGGGATGAAGTGTGGCCGATGGTGATAGTTTGGTGTGCCTCTTCTCGTCTGGTAGAAGTGGCTGGTGCTCGATTTCTGTAGTAGTGGTTCCATTGGTTGCTTGGGCAGTCCCGATTTACTGGTGGGGTGCCTGTTGTCTGCCGGAAATTATTTTCTCTTCGGTTTGGGCTGGACCCTTGCTTGCCTCTACAGACTTTTGCAATGTGGCCCCTCTTTCCACAGGAATGGCAGAGGGCATCTAGGAATTTGCAGTCTGATCGTGGGTGGTTTCCCCCACATTCAGCACACTGATACGAGGGCTTACGAGCCCGTTGATCTCGTTGATCGCGGTCTGACCTGAGTCTGTTGACCTCCTCTTCCTCGCTTTCTGAGGAGGATTCGAGATCTTCATGGTGCGTGGTCATTGCGTGCCTCTCGGAAAGGGACGTATGGTTACTGGTGAGTTGGCGGTGGGGTGCATTCACTCAGTGCACTCGAGCTGCCGATTTCCTGGTTGCTTCTGCTGCAGTAGCATCGGCGATGATATCCGCGAGGGCGATGTCCCCCTTTGCCATGATTTTGCTCTGGATTGTGGGGTCTTTTAGACCCAGAACAATTCGATCTCTCATGGCTTCTTCGAGGTTTGCGAAGCCACAGAGTCCCCCCAGGTTTCTGAGGTCCGCGATGAAGTCTCCAACACTTTCGCTTTCCTGTTGGTCCCTCTGGTAAAACTCGTGTCTCCTGATGAGTGTTGGCACCTCTGGGGCATAATGGACCCAGAGGATTGGGGCGAGGTTGTCCCAGTCCATCGTCTTGACTTCAGCTGGTTTTGCAAGTGCCTTTGCCATTTTAAAAACGGCGGGCCCACAATGGGTCAGGAACACAGATCGTTTCTTGCCAGGCGTTGCATCCTTCAGGTTGTTGGTCTCCAGGAACATCTGAAACCTGTCCATATACGAGTCCCAGTCTTCATTAGCCGGGTCAAATGGAGCGGGTGGTATGGTGTGATTGGTGTGGAGCTGGTCATTCTGCCGCGATTGGTGTGCTCTCAGCCACATGCTCTATTAGCGTTCAATGAGTGTTCATTCAGCTCTCTCGTCTCCGGATCCCATCCTCGTCCCCAGTGTTAGATCTGGGAGAGTGGGCACAAGGAACAGAGATGAGGCATCGATTAGTGACTCCAACTCTTTATTAGTGACTTCAGAACAGAGCGAAATACTAGGGCAGCAGCAGCTCCTTTTATAGAGCTGGCTGCTGTCACAACACCCAATGATTTGAGTTTGCCGCGTTGGGAGTGACCAATCAGCAGCGACCTGCTATCAGCCAATCAGATCAGCCAAAACCGACCAATCATGATCCGCTATTAGCGGGCCAATCAGAAGTGCAGGTTTATGAGCCTGTCGTGGAAATAAAACTATTAGAATTGCAAGTTAATGAGTTTGCTTAGTTCGGAACAGAGTATGTTAATTTTCTCTTTTCCTCCTTTGGGAAAAAATATTGTCCTTCCAAACAAATTTTTTGCAATATTTAAGTCATTTTATTTTATATATAAATGTCCAGTTTAATTATATTTTGTTTTACTTTAGTAAACTTTGTTGTGGTGGTCATGTTGACTTTAATAAGATTTTTTGGATAGAAAACTGAGTTATTAGTCAAACAGACAAACAAATATTGGGTCTTATACCACCTTACTTATTTTTTTAAAATATGCATTTATTTAAAATAGCAAATGCAAATATTTAGGCAAAATTGCATTCTTGTTGGGGGTTTTTGGAAGATTTTGCTTGCTGAAGTGAGGGTGTTGGGATGAACAAATAACATGAGCCCACACCAAAAATCACAATGTTCATATATTGGAAAAGCCCTGAATTTAAATCTCACTTAGCAAAACCAAAATTTACTTCCTGAAATATATCAATATTTGTTTTAGTTATGAAAGATCTTATACGTGCAGGAAACTTTTCAGTCAAAGTTAGAATTTATTGAAAGTGACTAAAGACCAAGAGAAAATAATTAGCAGAAAAATACATCTCAAATACGTTGTTCATAATTTCTGCATGTATAATTAATATCTAAAAAGGCAATACGGCCTTAAATGTAACTATGGAGGTGAAGAATCAGAAAAGAATCAAGAAAGATTTTTCTCTTGTTTATAGTTTTCAAGTGGCAGCTTCATAGGATTTGAGCTCATGCTGAGTTCTGGAAATCAAAATGTGAATTGCCTAAAAATGAATACCTGGCACCATCACTGAATTCCACCACCAACACCATCCCCATGTTTAAAAATATGAAATTACACGGTAAAAGGAAGTGATAAAGCCCCCATCAAAGTTCTGGGAATGCACCCACCTGTTTGCACATGTTCCTTGCTCACAGAGCAGGACATTTCTCATCTTACTTGTTAATCCACCACTTGGACATATTTGGAACGAGAGCTAATCCAAACTCCCTGGTTTTGATTTCAAAGTGATTAGAAGGAGGGAGGGAGCAGGAATTGTGCATATACCAAAAGGTTAAAAGTTTAGTTTCTTATACTTCTCTTTGAACAAAACAAGAATAATCTAGGAAGGCCATCTTCCCTGTTCCAAAAGAAGGCCTAATATTAATAGGATCACAGGAAGTGTTAGTACCACTTTGTAATTCCTTGGTAAGACACTCCCTGAAATATTGCATCCAGTTTTGATTGCCACAATATAAAACAGATGTTGAGAAAGAAAGAGTTCAGAGAAGAGCAACAAAGATCTTCTCTGGACTGTTTTTTTCTCAGCATCTATTTTATATCATGGGGGACTGGAGGCAAAAGCAATGAAAAACGGTATGTCTGGTGTAGTGAAAAGAAGGACTACCACAAAGAAGAGGGAATCAAGCTATTCTCCAAAGCACCTGAGGGCAGGACAGGAAGCAATGGATGGAAACTAATCAAGGAGAGAAGCAACCTAGAACGAAAGAGAAATTTCCTGACAGTGCGAATAATTAACCAGTGGAACAGCTTGCCTCCAGAAGTTGTGAGTACTCCCACATTGGAGGTTTTAAAGAATGGATTGGACAACTGTTTGTCTGAAATGGTAAAGGGTTTCCTGCCTGATCAGGTGGTTGGATTTGAAGACCTCCAATGTGCCTTCCAGTTCTGTGTTTCCCCCAAAATAAGACCCTATCTTATATTTTTTGCCACCCAAAAAGGCACCAGGTCTTATTTTGGGGGGATGTCAGATCCAGAGCTTTGTTATCAGCAACAGAGGCCTTCAGGAAAGCTATGCCAACCTTGCCAGCTGCAGAAGAAATGGGCCGGCAAGGCAGGTGTTGGGGTGTGCGAGGTCTGACTACAGCTGTCCAAAGGTAACTAGTAGGGGAGCTCCACCCCCAATCCCCACTCGAGCTTAATTTTTACCCATCCACTCTGGAGTGGGTGGGATCTTAATTAGGGCTTATTTTGGGGAGGTAGGGCTTATATTGGCTGCACATGTAAAAATCAAGCTAGGACTTGCTTTCAGAGTAGGTCATATTTTCAGGGAAATGGGGCATTCGATTCTAAGAATTAGAAAATGGACTAGAATTGATTAGAAAAGTTTGGAGACCCCCTGCTCTATATAGATTAAATCAAAACATATTTAGCTATAATTTCTGATCACTCTGGCAAAATGCTGCTCATGTTTTCTTGGAAGCGAATCTCACATTAGAAGGTAACAGGCAGGGGAAATGGGGTATAAGGTTCCGATTTCTGCTCTACCACAAAATTATTTCTAGGACCTGAACTGCTGTTATAGGGCTTTGCTAGTACCACCCTATGTTTTTGGGAGGAAGTGTAGCTTTCATATATAATAAATAAGAAGGGTCTATTTCAAAATAGGGGAAGGAAGAAATTGATTTCATTTCCACATAACCTTTTTAATTTAAAAATAATGCACCAAACACTATTTTTTAAAGCATCAAGACCAATATCCTTCATACAGGACATTATTAAGTGCGGCATTATCAAGAAGATTATGGTCTTCTTACTTCAGAACACTAATTATAGTGTTTGTGGTTTCACGTTAATATCGTACAAGCTCGGCTATTTTGAATATTCTAAACAGGCACCGCCATGCTTTGGAAGAGACATCTGTATAATAAGGCTGAGATTTGGAAAGAGGGAAGGGATGGATAAAATTGGCATGCAAACTTAGTCCAACAAAGGGTTTTCAAAGAAAATAGGGGAGGAAATCTTGTTTTACAGACATCTTTAAAAAATATATTTTTGACCACCCCTGCTTCCTAGATGTATCTTTTTTAGAAGTGTTACATGTAATTTTAATCTGATTGCAGCAGACCTGAATGTTAGCTACTTTGATTAAGTCTGTGTGATTAGAGAAAAATTGTCACCCTCTTCCTCTCTCTCTCTCTCTCTCTCTCTCCCTCTCTCCCCCCCACATACATTCATAAATAGATGATAGATAGATAGATAGATAGATAGATAGATAGATAGGTAGATGAGAAGAAATAGAGAGATAGAGATATAGAGGTAGAGATAGAGAGACAGATGCAGAGAGATAGAGAGATGCAGAGAGTATAGAGGCAGAAATAGATAGATAGATGATAGAGAGACAGAAAGGCAGACATAAAAAATAGATAGATACATAGATTAGACAGACATACACACAGACAGATACACAGATATTCACAGATATATATTCTCAAATACCTCTTGTGTATTTAAATTGAAACTTTGAGAGAGGCTGAGGTCATTTGAATCCTTGATTGGATGCAACTTTCACTGAAATTAGCCAAACTATCTGGGAGCTCTAAGTATATACTCGGATTTCCGAAGGACTTGGTTTTGAGTAGCCTAATTTGAGATGTTACCCATTGGAGGCCATTCAACCTGTTACCAGGGCTTTTCTGTTGAGTTAACCATGCATTCAAAAGTGGCTATATGAAGTGTGTGTCAAACATGCTTGTTCAAGAAAGGTTTGATACATGCTGATCAAAAGCTTCTGATGGTAGAAGAATGAAATAAAATGATAGTCATTTCTACTGTGCAACTGTGATCATATAAAACACATGCCCAAGTTTGAAAACAGACTCATTTGCACAATCTACTGAAGTTTGTTATTTTTATTGCAGCACAGGTCAAAGGAGATTATACTACCTGAGACTTCTCAGGAAACAACAGAATGAAAGACTGCTGGTGACTTTCTACTGCTGAACCATAGAGAGTATTTTAACTTACTGCAGCTGTGCATGGTTTGCCAATTGCACTGTGGCAGATAGGACAGCACTTCAAAGGGTTAACGTCATTGCCCTGAGGATCATTGGTTGCCCTCTCCCCTCACTGGAAGAGCATTAAAGCTCCCGCTGCCTTAAGAAAGTTCAAAACATTCTCAAAGATCCATCTCATCCTGAGCACCCTTTTATTTGAACTATTACCATCTAGCAGACGGTACAGGACAATAAAACAAGGAGAAACAAGCTGAAGAACAGCTTATATCCCAGGGCAGTAGCCCTGTTGAATTCTACTGTATAGTGCAATATTCTACTGTATAGTTTCAATTCAATTGTATAGAATGTGAAGAATGTGTGTTTTTGTTTGTTTTTTAATGTATAATATACACTGAAGATGGCATTTAATTTTGTTGTATAAGGTGCAATGACAATAAAGTAATCTGTCTGTCTGTCTGTCTTACATGGTCCACTGTCAGTCTTCTCTTTGTTAGCCTCCTGAATAACTCCAGTCTACTTTGTTATTTGATGGATTAATGCAATGATCCCCACAGTTTCCGATTCTATGGATTAGCAGCTGGTGCAAATGCACTCGCCCACTGCTTGTGTAGCCCAGTTCCCAATGGACTGTGGACCAGTACCGATCCATGAACTGGGGATTGGGAACCCAATGGATTAATGTACAGAACAAATTTAGGAAATGGGCCACTTTAGCAAATTGCTTAAATATACATTGTGGACACAAAGTCTACTTATTCAGGACTTGATGGTATGTGACAGCCAGTTTACAATTCCCCCTCCCCTCTGTTCAATTGTGTCTGATTTTTGGAGACATCCTGGAAACGTAGGGGTGACATGATAGCAATGTTCCGATATTTGAGGGGCTTCCAATTCTGTTATTCTGTTCGGTTATTCTGTTTTGTAGGGAAGACACCAAAACATGGAACGAGCACACAAAAACACCTGGTAGATGGAAAATAGACACCTTTATAATACACTTGATAAGATGTCTATGCATCTATGTGATAAGTCTCTCCTTGCCAGGTGAAATAGCATAAAGCAGCAAAGTATTGCTCCATGATAATCTGTATGTCTAGACTGAGTTTTGGTTTCACAGTACTTTCAGCAGAAATATTGCTATGGAGAATTTCCAAACACCCCCTGTTTCTATTGACAAATATAATCCTTCCTCTTCTGTTCATCAAGAAGGGACTTGCGTATTATTTTGAAAAGATCTAGACTAGACAGCTCCCTCAAGTTTCTACATTTATATTTTACTTCCAATATTACTGAAAAAAGTGTGTTTTACTAGGGAAAGCTAAGTGACTTCATTTAATTCCCATCCATTCTAAAGATTTTTCCTTTCTCTCCTTCATCCCACATCTTCAAAGTAAAAAAAAAAAATCAAATGTAAAAACTGCCTTGCATCTATCTTACAGATTTTAATGCATGTGTTGGTGTTGAGGTATTCATAATAAATAAATAATATGTTTGACAAATAATAATCCAAAAGAATACCTTATGCAGTTATCAGTTGCCTTTTAAAAAAAAGACTCACTCACACACATGGCGGGGGGGGGAATGAGAGATAGAGAGATAGATATAGAGAGATTATAGAGAGACAGATAGAAATAAATAGATGGAGATAGATAGATAGATAGATAGATAGATAGATAGATAGATAGATAGATAGATAGGTAGATGATGGATGGGTAGATGATGGATAGATCAATGGTGGATAGATATATGATGGATATATACATATAGATAGATAGATAGATAGATAGATAGATAGATAGATAGATAGATGATGGATGGATAGATGATGGATAGATCAATGATGGATAGATATATGATGGATATATACAGATAGATAGATAGATAGATAGATAGATAGATAGATAGATAAGTAGATGATGGATGGATAGATGATGGATAGATCAATGATGGATAGATATGTGATGGATATATACATAGATAGATATAGATAGATAGATAGATAGATAGATAGATAGATAGATAGATAGATAGATAGATGATGGATGGATAGATGATGGATAGATCAATGATGGATATATATATGATGGATAGATAGNATAGATGATGGATAGATCAATGATGGATAGATATGTGATGGATATATACATAGATAGATATAGATAGATAGATAGATAGATAGATAGATAGATAGATAGATAGATAGAGACAGAGAGGTAGATGGATGGATGGATGGATGGATAGATGGATAGATAGATAGATAGATAGATAGATAGATAGATAGATGATGGATAGATGCTAGATAGATGAGTGATAGATAGGATAGAGAGATGCTAGATAGATACATAGGTGATAGATAAATAAATGATGGATAGATAAATGATAGATGATACAAGAGATGAGAGAGAAGGAGAGGATGAGGGGAAGAGAATATACTGGGTGTCTTGGCACACAGCAGCATCTCATTCAAGCAAACTAGGGGTGCAAAACCAAGAGAAACCCATACCAACTATTAGATGCGCAAAACACATTTAAGGTCTATGACAACAACCACCAGTTGCCCCACTTTGTCTTCATGAACAATGGCTTCCAAACAAGATTATAATTGAACAGCCCAGTCTCTGGGAAGCCTCCCGCCACTCAGAAAGTGTTAATGTTAAAGGAGTGAGGCACTAATTTTGATCTTTGCTCTCTATATTTTGGGAATAGGCATTTGCTTCATCCTTTCTTTCTTTTTTAAGGGTTGATGGATTGTTACTCATGATGCTAGAGCCAAGATATCCAAGCATTTTGATGAAAGTTGGCCTACTGGGTTTACCTACCATACTCAGCAAAATCTAAACAGAACATACTGTGGGTTGGAATAAAGTTTTAAATAAAAGTTTTATCTGTTGCATCACTGCCAAATCAGCTTCCATTTGTGTCAATTGTACGAGACTCTTGAATAGGTATACTAGAACAAATAACTTATGATCTGAACTCATTTTCTGCATCTCCATGTTGCCCCTTAAAATATGAGTTAGAGGACCAGCAGGCAATTTGTGGTATCCCCCTTCTCATTTATGAAAGAACCCACTCCCCATATTAATAATTTTTGCTTTTGTAGGCAAGGGAGTGGCAGAAGCTGGGGGCAGAGTTAAAAGAGGGCTCAGCCTAGAATCCTTACATAGCCATAAGTGAGCTAAGTCCAACCCTTCTTGAATTGTTTAACTCTAACCAAGTGCTAACTTTTAGTTGAAGAAGGTTGCTATGCATAAATACGATTAGCCATAAATCAATTTAATTGGATATTCACCTGATCTTTTGCGTATGACAGTTTCTTGCCTATCTCAATAGTAAAAGCAACAAAAGCCACAAAAGAAAAGGTTTCAAGGGCCCAGTAAGAAATAAGGACATCTTGATGTCATTCAGTGAGTTCCTGGCAGTATTTTTGTCATCACTTTCCCACTTTCAGAATGGTTTAGCCAACACCATTTGTTCTGTCTTTTAGAAGGTAAGCCCAGGCCACCGGTATACCCTGTGGGTCATTCCAATCATGTCATTTTTTCCCCCATAGAGCCCGACGTAATGGAGTAGGCAGGAAGGGAAAGTAGCTGTTACCGAGCTTTGTACTCCTGCCTTTTGTTTGCTTGTCTTTAATTATTTTCAACTACTTCCTCCTCGTCATTATAACAATGGGATGAAATGGTTCTTTTCTAAACGTTGGTGGAGTAAAGGCAGGCAGCAAAGGTTGTTGCAACCTATTATTATGACCTTTCTCTGCTTGGTAATTGTTTAGCAATTTGTACCTGAAGAATCATGTGGTGTGCCACACAAGATACGGGCAGAGTAGTTTGAGGACAGCCAGCATAGTTATTAACTGCCACTATTACAAGGGAATTAAACTCTGATGCTTTAAAAAGCATCAAGTTGAAGGAGCAATGCTAGGATTAATTACTCTGTGTGCGTTTGTGTGTGTGTGTGTGTACAACAATTATAAGACTATTAATCAGAGCATTCCAAAAAGCATTGAAAATTCTCTCTCTTGCTTTTGTGATATAGTTTTGCTGTAAGTTATCACCCAGCATTTAAATTATCTTCAATCTATTGGCTCTTAGATGGATTAAAACTTCATCTCCTAGTCTAGTATCAGTTTGGTTAGTAGTTTTGGGAACAATTGTGGTTTGTTAACCCTAAACATCTGTAGGCAACCAAAGCCTGAGGAATCAAGATTCAGAGCTATATGGTACTGTATATGCAAATGCTTGACCTGTTTTAAGCCACTGTCTGTATTTAACTTTTTATAACTTTATCCTGTAGTAATGTGTCTCAATGTATTTAGTTTTCAACTGATCGTACACTAAGACGCAGGTGTCAGCCTTGGAAGGCATTTTTTACTTGGAAGCTTTGAGGCTGCCACATTCGGTGCCCGGGAATTTGGGTGGGGGGATTTCATAGCGAGTAGAAGATTAGAATCAGTAAAATTCTTTCTCAGAGAAACAAGGACATGTTGCCCTGCACCTGGAGGGGAGTGACTGGGATGAAAATTTGATTGGACCATGTGATGGACTGATGGGTGCAAGGGATGGATAATTTTTGATTTGTAAGGAAATTGGGCAGATTACGGTGTTAGTACTGACTGACTACGAAGTTAATTCCGGAAGGAGGAAATTGCCTTTAACATATCACAAAAGGCCCTGGGAAGGGGGGAGGCCAAAAATAGATAGGATCAATCCTCCAATCCCCTCCTTAACATGCATTATGGGTGTATATAAGGAGTAGGGCTTTGATTTCATGGCCATGGCAGCCATGTTGATTTTTCTGACACATGCACAGACATGTGAATTTTATTTTATTTATTTTATTATTTAGTTTTGAATTATTATTTCATTTATTATTTTATTTATCAAACTTCTATACCGCATAGCTCACCTAATTGGGTTCTTGGTGATTTACAATAAAAAAAAAACCATAAACTGTTTCAACTCCTTCCCTCAAAATGACGCATAGAGCCCTGCACACCAGAACAACTAGACACAAGGACAGTTTTTTCCCTGAAAGCCATCACTCTGCTAAACAAATAATCCCCTCAACATTGTCCAACTATTACAAAGTCTGCACTACTATTATTATTAATCTTCTCATCTCTTCTTATCACCCATCCCCTCCCACTTGTGACTGTATGACTATAACTTTGTAACACTCTTGACGAATGTATCTTTTCTTTTATGTACACTGAGAGCATTTGCATCAAGACAAATTCCTTGTGTGTCCAATCACAC
>BHEV01066739.1:0-17557 GCA_004319985.1 Emydocephalus ijimae | reverse complement strand
CTAAGCAACTTTCAGAAAAGAGAATTTTTATGTTTTTGTGTTTTGTGTTTATGTGTATTTATGTATTGTGTGTTTTGAAAATAAAACTTATTTAAAAAACAACAACAACAATGTTTTCTGTTACCAAATGGGTTAATGTACCTTTCTACACCTATGAAAATATTCCAAAGAAGCAAAAAATTTATTGCAGGCACTTAAATGCCATTTATTTTAGAAAACATTAGAGTAGGGTTTATTGCAACAGTTATAAAAACTTACAATGACAACGGTTTAAAAATAAAATGCAAGCAGATTACAGTGGAAACATCCTTGGAACTCTATCTTATTTACCTGTGACATTTGCAAGCTTTAAATACAACAGATTTGAAAATTGTAGATTGAAGATTGTAAGGGTTGTCTCTATGCAGGGCTAAACACCCTCAACTAATTGACAGTTGTCCAGTTCCAACACATGACTAAATTTCCATTAAAAACTTGAAAAAATATAGATATAGCTACAACTTCGTTTCCAGGGCAGCTCCTTGAATTGGGCTGAAAAGCTAAACCTGGAAGGCTGAGCTGGGAATGGGGGAATAGGGGACAGGGAAGTAAGTTCCTGCTACCATTTCTCCCCAGTTGTATTTATCTGTCCGGTTTTGCAAACTGGGGGGGGGGGGGAGTGGAAGGTTCCAGTGAGTGGTGGGCGAGTATGCGTGCATGCACTCATCTGCTGTTTGTGCAAGTGGGGATGCTTGCTCACAGCCTCGCTCGTCACTTCTGCAGCCCAGTTCCCAACAGCTCAAGGCCCATTAGTGGGTTGCGACCTGTGGGTTGGGGAACCCTATTTTAAGAAGTGTGGATGGTACCTTAAAAGGCCTTCAAGCTTTGGTATAAGGAGAAAAAAAATTTCTGAATGGAAGGCAATAGGCAATAAAACAACATGCAGGTATGATATATTTTTAGCCCACCAAGGAAAAAAAGGAATGCTGGGAAAGGTCCAGTTTGTGACAGTGGGAATTCAGGTAGAATCACACCTGGCAACACTATTTAGTCTGGCCACTTGAGGGTTACCTGAAAGAAAAAGAGATGCTTCTTTCTCTCATTCTTCTGCGGCTTCTCTAGATGGTCCTTATCGTCTTTTTGAGATACTGGAACGAGCCATGAAATCCCAGCTTCTCAACTTTTTTTAGTCATCTGAGAATAAATCATTCGATTTTGAAACAGCCAAATCTGCCTAAAACAGAACATTTTCTACAGAAAAGTTTGCAAATATTTGTGCAAAAAATTCTGGTCCACGTCTCTGTCACTGTTTTCAAGCTCTGAATATGCTACCTCATCTGATTTTGATGACAAGAAGAAATAGCTAGGAGTGGCAGTTGCTCCAAATCTGATAATTATTGAATTCAGTAGCTTAATAGATACAGTATATCAAAGAACATTTGAGGCAAAATGTTATTGTGCAGTATATTACAACAAGACCACTAAGGAGACAATTTTCTTGATGCTACTCTTTGAGATCTGCTCCACACATAGGAACAGAATAACTGCCCACTTTACAGCTAGTCCTTGACTTACAAGTATTCATTTAGTGACTGTTTGAAGTTACAACGGCACTTATGACTTTCATATTTACAACCATTGCAGCTTCTCCAAGGTCATGATCAAAATTCAGATGCTTAGCAACCAACATAGGTTTATGATATTTATGATTGTCTTGGGATCATGTGATCACTATCTATCCAGCTTCAAGTCAATGGGGGAAGCCATATCAAGGCAAGACTGATTGCAAGAAAGGCTTCCTGGTTTACAAAAGGGCATTATTGGCATGCCAAGTGAATCTCTGTGAAGACTCTTCTAGCCACAACTGTCATCTGTTCAGCTGTGAGTCCAATATTGTACACTGAACAAGGAATTGCAACCACATTCAGAACCAAACAGCAGACAATCACTGGGTGCAAAACAACTCTTCATCCATAGCTGTTCAGCTATGCCAGAATTGAATTTGAGTTTGTTGATCCCCATCTAAACCCTAGTAACATCCAGGGACTTATCTCAACAGCATCAATGTGTTGATCGAGTATGAAGATGACAGAATTATAGGAAGGGAAATCCGATGCTCCCTGCCAGCTTCCCACAAGGAAGTTGTTCCCTCTCCCAATGCTTTTTATAACCCATGGTTATAAAATAATAATAATCCATGGTTATTCTGTTTCTCTGTTTAGGTGATAAAATATCTCTGAAATGACAACCCAACAGGACACATGTTGTCTAGGTTTTTACATATGGTCAATTGGTTTCACTCAACATCTTTCCACCTGTCATCAAAGAGTCTCTTCTGCCAGGAAAGCACCATTGGATTGATGATCAGAGGGAAACTGCAAGATGCGATCCATACAAGATCCTTATCTCCCATCCAATGAAGGACTCGATTCCAATCAGATCCTCAGAGATAATCTACCCGGGTTTATTATTGGTTGTCTTGGCTTTAGAATGAAAATTGGAACTTGAATTTCGATCGCTAAGCAATGCAGCTGTAAAGGGCAGCATCATGAGAATACACACTTAGCGATGGTAATCCTAGTACTCCCCATTGCCTTGGTTAAGCAAGGGTTATTGTTAAGCAAGTTCTAGGTTGTTGTTCTCAAGCTGGCAGGCAAGTAAGATGCAGTGGGTGGCCTGAGCATCATGTGACCAGTGGTGACTGCTGCCAGGTAATTGAGGGTGTGAACAACTTACTGGAGGGACATCTGGCTTTCCCTACAGTTTCCCCATTGACTACTTATGGGGAGCCAGCAGGGAAGGTCACAAATTATAATCATGTAATAGAGTTACCTAACTCTTTTACATAAAACAGCAACCTTACAACAAAATATTTCTAATTTTAGGCAGGAATTGGCCTGACACTCTTTCTTCCCTATTGAGAAGCCAATTCTGAATATAGTTAAAGGAAAAACAACAATAATAAACATTTACATTTGGTTTCCCAAGAAAAAATTGTCTACAATTACGAATCAAGAGTAGTTAATCATTCCATCTCTTGCTAAGAAAATAAGCTGCTTTGAAAAAAGCCAAAAATGTCAAGAATATTGACCAAGGAAAAGAACATTATCTCTTATTAGTAGACTATCACTTTATATTTAGTGAACTTCTAAGCAGCATACGTTCATAGAGAAAGAATCTGAACAATTTCCATTTCAAATACCTCAAAAGTATATTGAATATGTTGCAAAATTTCTCAGTGGGGATTTTAGACATTTGCAATTTAAAATATTTGACAAGCAAATGATTATTAAAACAATCCAGAGCTTAATTAAAACATTTGTCATGACCAGAAGTAATTCTGAAGCCTGAAACAAATTGGCTTGAAACCAATTTGTTTAGAAGGGATCTTGAAAGAATTGGGCACAATTTCCAAACCTCCAAACATGTTTATATTTTAATGGAATGGAAATCCATTGAGAATTATCTTTAATCAAAAGAGTATATATTTTTCCAGAAGACATTCACGTCAATAACTGATTTCTCTTCACTGTAATATGTTTTTATTTTATATCATGACCAACTATTGGTTCAACAATGTCACATTTTTAGCACTAAAATTAACATTTCCTTCCTGTGCCTTAAAAGTGTATAAACACAGTGCTAGATATTGTAATATTGAAAGAATACTTTTGATGATTGAAAAAATGACAATGAAACCATTTTCCCTTTTTATATTAGAAAAGATTCTTTGCAAATATTTACTGAAATGAAATATTTTTCTAGCCTAACAAAAATGTACTGAAAATTGTTTGTTTGTTTGTTTTTACAGTTTTTACATCATTAATCCTATAAGGACTTTATAAACTGATTTAGCAGAAGGTCCAAGACCACCAAGGAGTCCAGGGTTGAATTTGAACCACTGTCCACAATTTAATTCAGCAGCATTTCTGAACAGACTTTCAAATTTCTGTTCCTCTAATATACTTTTATTTAACACCAACCTCAAATACAAACTGAGCTACAAATTGAAATGTTCATGGTCTCCTTTGTATTATACTTAATTCTTACATAGTTACACCTTTGCAAAGCAAATTCAGATCTTCTTCCCAGTCTACAGTCCTGTCTTGTTTGTTTCCTATTCAAATATTAATTAGGTTTGACTAGCCTTGTGAGCAGGGGTGGGATTCACATTTCTTAACAACCGGTTCTATGGGCGTGGCTTAGTTGGTGGGCATCTCCTTGCCTGGCCTCTCATAACTGTGGGGATGCTGCAACAGTCATAAATGTGAAAAATGGTCATAAGTCATTTTTTTCAGTGCCATTGTAACTTGGAATGGTCACTCCACAAAAGCAAAGTGCCAGCAAAGGAGGGGAAAAAAACTCCAGAGAAGTTCCTAAGACAGGAAGTCTAGTCCTGCCAAGAATGTAATAAGGGTTAACGGAGAGGCAGTTTCTATTAGCAACACCAGAATGTTTCCTTCCTGCCTTCCTTACAGGATTAGGCCAGTACTTTCTTCTAACAATCAGTTCTCTGAAATGCTTAGAATGTTAACAACCGGTTCTAGCGAATAGGTGCAAACTGGTAGAATCCCACCCCTGCTTGTCAGATTATCTAAGGTCAGCCGCCAGCTACCCAACCATATTTCATATTTAAAGCTGTGCAGGTAGTCCTCAACTTACAATTATTCATTTGAAGTTACAATGGCACTGAAAAAAATGACTTATGACCAGTTTTCACACTTATGAACATTGCAGCATCACCGTGATCAAGTGATCAAAATTCAGAGGCTTGGCACCCAGATCATATTTATGACGGTTGCGATGTTCTGAGCCACGTGATCCCCTTTTATGACCTTCTGACAAGCAAAGTCAAATGGGAAACCAGATTCACCCCACAACTGTGTTGCTAACTTAATTGCAGTATTTCGCTTAATAGCTGTGGCAAGAAAGGTCATAAAATGGGGCAAAACTCATTTTACCCTTGCTTTGCAAACAGATATTTTGGACTCGATTGTGGTCATAAGTCAAGGACTACTTGTATGCCAAGAAATATGATTTATCATTTATAATTAGATGTTGAGTACAGCAGAAATAGGGTTCTTGAAAAACAAGGGATCCTTAGTTCTGAGTAAATGTCTTTAGAACTGTGATGAAAACCCTCCCAGTCCTATGCAAACTCATTTGAGAGAAAACTGCACTTAAAACTGTACATTATCATATGTGAAATAAACTGTCCTTCTGTGCATGCTGCCTAGTCTCTTGCAGCTAGAAAATAAGTCTATTCAACAATCGGCTTTTTTTTAAGTGAACATGTGCATAATCTGGCAGCAAAGATAGAAATCTTTAACTTATTCTTTCAAAAATTTGCTTCAACAGATCTTTTTATATTATCTTTTTAGATTATATTAGACTTATAAGTGGACCCTAGAAGACAAGCTTCATTTTTTTTTGTAGTACTTATATTTCACATTCAAAAATGGATTTTTTTTATTAGTAAAGAAAAGTGACAAATAATGTTGATAATATTTGAAATCTCAGGTGGTTATATATTGGTAGGTAAGGGACAGGATAACAGGAAGGTGAAACTATGGTTGAGTAAGGATCTTCAATAGCAAGTAGAGAATTACAAATTATCTTGACGGATCAATTATTGTTGATTTTTTTCAACCACAAGTGGATATGCTCCATTGAATTGTTATGAGAAAGAAGTAAAAAACAATCACTGCACATTTTGTAATTTAACTCAGCCAGTTTCTTTCTCCCACACCTTATTTAATCAATTATATCAAGATGCCTCTTTGTTCCTGTTTTCTTGGTTGATATTTCTGTTTAAAACTTTTGATCGCCTGTTTCATGACTCTTAAATTTAGGGAGAAAAACTAGTTGTTGGGGTTAAGCAGATCTTTGCTTCCTCCTAAAACCAACTCTTGATAGCATGTCCTGGACTTTGTTCTCCAGAATTAAACTTCTGGTTAGCTTATTTTAAACGTTGTTAATGTGTACTTTCACAAAAATAAAATAAGATTAGAATAAAAATATGGGGTTTCAGTGAAATTATACATCTGGTGTTCTAATAAGCTATTCCAGCACTATCTCCTACACAACAAATCATTGTCAATTTATCCCCTGAGGTTTCAACCTGGATATTTTTTAAAATCACACTTTATGTGTTAATTGGCTTATCCAATGCCAAAATGCTTGCTTGCCTTATCAGCAACAACTTTTTTTTTTTGGCTTCCCACTGCATTTATAATCCTGCCCCACAATGGTGTGCATATTCCTTGTGCATGAGCCTGTGTGTGCCTGTCATATGTAGACATTTGTAAAACAGGATAAGGCTTTGTGCATCTGATAACTGTAGTCTGCAAGCTGCATGCTATAAAATGCATTAGCATTTAAGGTACCAAATACTTTTGTTGTTTTAGGTGTTTGGTAATTTTTTTTCTTCACATCCACTCATCAGCTGAGGAAGCCACTGAGCTTCACAGAAAATCATGCACTATATTCTTAAAAACATATCCATTTTTCTTTGGGGCTTCTGGCCTGCCACATTCAGTGCCTGGGAATTTGGGAGGAGGATTTCAAGGAGCGGTGGAAGATTAGACACAACAACATTCCTTTCTCAGAGAGTCAAGGACATGTTACTCTGCACCTAGAGGGGAGACCCTGGCGATAGTCTCCAGTTGGAATGAAGTGATGATTGGACCATGTGATCAACTATTGGGTGCAGAGGGTTGGATTTTGGATTCTCTTTGGGCTAGGGAAAACCCAGAAATCTCCTATTCGGGTTTTCCTCAGATGTGCCAATATGACATCTCTAATAAAATGGATCTTTCAGAAGATGATGGTCTCTGAGTCTTTTAATTTGGATGTTGTTACTTGGAATGCTGACACCCATTGTCTCAGGCCGTTGGGCAGGAAACAGAGGAGAGGAGGGCCTTTTCAAAAGACAGGGAAAAGGGGAAGGTCAAAAGCTAGAACACAGAAATGTATCTGACACGATGATAGGAAAGGCTTTTCTGCACAGTAAAATCAAAGCACCTTTAGTTAAGGTTGGGGAGGTGTTGCTCAATGCACCACAGAATACTTAAATGCACCATCAACTTGATTCTCTTGGTGCATCCTTATAGTTTATAGAAAATGTACTGTTAAAAAAAAAGATAATGTAAGTTTTCCACAGGCTGATGGGTATCAATCACTTTACCCAACAACAGGAAAAATAGCTCACTTGAGAATATAGTTCAATTTGGAAGTCTCTCCTAAATGCGATTTGAGAGTCACTGGTCCTAGAACATACCTCCTACACAATTTTACAGAATCGAAGAAGGTCAGTGGTAGGATTCAAATTTTTAACAACTGGTTCTGTGAGTGTGGCTTAGGTGGTGGGCGTGGCTTGATGGTCATGTGACTAGGTGGACATGACTTAGTGGTCCTGTTGTTGTATGGGTGTGGCCAATTCAATATCACTCACATCGAGGCACGCATCTCCTCGACTGGTCTCTCATGACTTTGGTGATGCCGCAACAGTTGTAAGTATGCAAAATGGTCATAAGTCACTTTTTTCAGTGCCACTGTAACTTGGAATGGTCACTCCACACAAGCAAAGTACCAGCAAAGGAGGGGGGAAAAACTCCAGAGAAGTTCCAGAGACTAGAAGTCTAGTCCTGCCAAGAATGTAATAAGGGTTAACGGAGAGGCAGTTTCTGTAAGCAACACCAGAATGTTTCCTTCCTGCCTTCCTTACAGGATTAGGCCTGTAATTTCTTCTAACAACCAGTTCTCTGAACTGTTTAGAATGTTAACAACCGGTTCTACCCAATAGGTGCGAACTGGTGGAATCCCACCCCTGAAGAAGGTCCATTCTGCAGTTTTGTTTGCCATTTGTATTACAGCTGATAAGTTTCTGAGCTTGGTCTATAATGCCTTTTGCATATACTCTGTTTGTCTGTTTGGGTTTGTGCATTTGTCTGTGTGTGTGTTGTGTCATGTTAAGCCTGCCTTTTTGAAATAGGCAGGGCTGTGAGACAAAGCCTTTTTCCCTTTTCAAGTGTAAGTCTTTATGTCACAGCATTAATTCTGCATCTCTTACAACCTGTTTGTCGTCAATGCAACCATACAGTTTCTGCAGAATACCATATCTCCTTCTACATTCCTTTCAAGATTTAGAGCTTTAGTTTTGCAGTATTTTACAACGTGGCAGAACCTTTAAAAAAAGTGAGGTTATCATATAATACCTTATTCTATGACTAAAGAGAATTGCTCTTAACTATCATATAAATCATGGCATTTGGGGAATATTCATAATTTACTACAATTAAATGCCAATTTACAAATCATGTTTAAAACATGCAAAATAATAGGAATATATAATTTGCCACATTTTGGCAAATCAATTAAAATGTTTCATGCACAACATGTCAGAATAAATTCTTATACTACCATGCATTTAAAATAGTATGAAGCTGAAGATATACAGCTTTAAATGAGTATCCCTTAGCAAGTATGTGGTGCTAATGAGATTTTCTGAAATCTGAAGGACTGAATCAAGATATAAATCATGGTTTTGCTATAGAGCTGACTGTTTTTTAAGTTTACGACTCCATAAACCTTGTCAATATAAGTTTTTAAAAAGCTGCTATTACTATTAGACCATCATAAAAAATGTAGTAATCAGATTAAACTTATATTTATGACATAATTGCTTGTCTTATACACACAAAATAAATATATCACACAAATGCATGTGGACCATTCTGTATATATTAAAAAAATAATGAGATTCCCAAATGCTTTTAATAGCTTTAAAAAAATCTACTATCTACTAGACCACTCATTGACTATTGCAATAAGTCAATTGATTGCAACTGCTTTTATTGGCACACAGTAATCATTTTTGTAACAAAGATTTAAAGAATTGTGGGATTCAATTGAGTATCCAGTGCCTAAAAAAATGGATGAGATGACAAGATAGGACCTTATAAAAAGTACTCATTATGTAACATGAATAACATCAATAATTCTTGTTTTTAATTGTTCATTATTTTGTTAACAACTGAAGTACTTTTTGACATGATTACTATAATAAAGGTTCTGTTTAACATTTTGCAAAAAAAAAAAAAACCCTGTTCACTCTAAATAGGTAGTTTTCCCTTCTCCTACCATTCGTTTACCATTTCTAACAAGTAAAGATGGGGTAGTTATGGAGAACCACACATTATCTAACATATAAGTAACATATCCAATGATGAAAAATACACAGTTGGACCCAACAGTCTACCGAATCCGTTTTAGTCATGGATACACACCATGTATAAAATCCAACAAACTTGGTGTGATTAAACTCACCAAAGTTTGTTGGATTGCATGATTTCTCTAAATTGCGGACACTAGCCTACATACAATAGTTGAACTCTGGTTCAAATAAATTAGAGCTTTGATTCCACTTGTGGCATCCTAACCAAACAAGCCATAACTGTTTTGTATTCCTTCTTTAGTTAGCAGGGAATGCTACAAGTGGAATATACACAATAAAAGGTGATTAATATAGCCTGTATCTTTTTCTGTCTTACTAAAACATATCATGTTACAGCCTTGATTGACTAAAGCATGATTGCCTGTGGAGGTCAATATCTATGAACCCATCCAATAATGTTCATGGTGGAACACTGCAGCCTGGAAGGTACAGCAATAAAAGTTAAACAGCATATTGCCATTCTCTCCGCTCCCACCCCCCAACCCCGGCTTTCTAGGTAACGTCATCAGTGCAAGAAAACAACCAAGCTCAGAGTGCACCAAAGACACCCCATTCCAACCCTGATCTACAAATATTCTTCTTCATTGGAACAGGAGGAAGTTATTATACATTTGCCATAAGTAAATTTGAATTATGGGATATTTTGCAGAAAAAAAGGAATTGAAAATTGGTTATGAAATAAGATAACAACAATACATGCAAATTAATAAATTAAATGTTTAACAAATGGTTCAGCATCAAGCAGTAATTATGCAATTCCCTTGGTAGTTTAATTTTTTTTATGGATAAATGCATAAGGAATGTTTGTGGTAATGTTGTAGAGATGTGTTGGTTAAGGATGTGAATATGCACATATTTTTGGAGACAGATAATAATATGTTGTTGGCTGAGAAACCAAATATTAGACAGAATATATGATTCAACGTCCTAGCAGTTTGAAAGCATGTAAAAATGCAAGTAGAAAAATAGGGACCACTTTGGTGGGAAGCTCACAGCGTTCCATGCATTTAGTCATGCCATAACACTTACTTTTGTATTAATAACTACGGAGACGTCTTCGGACAGTGCTGGCTCTTCAGCTTTGAAACAGAGATGAGCACCACCTCCTAAAGTCAGAAATGACTAGCACGTATGTGCGAAGGGAACCTTATGATTCAACGTAGGCTAAGGATTGGAAAATTGAATTAATGTATCTAATGATGAAGCACTAGAACAAGTAGGTGAATTTATATACCTCAATAAAACATTTTCCAAGGATGGGAAAATATATGGAGAAATCTTGAGCAAGTGATGATATGTGATGGAAAGTGATGGGTAAATGTCTGTTATAAGCATTTTTTTTTTTAAGTGAAAACAATTTTGTATAAAAGTTTGGTTCTATCTCCTTTTAATATGTGAGAACTGGACAAGTCAGAAGGAACAAAAGTTGACTGTAATGAGAATGGATTATTTAAGCAATCTTTATGGTATAAAACTGGAAGAGACTGAAGCAAGAATGAAGTAATTAATACAAAAGTAAGTGATATGTATGAAGCAAATATATTAAGGTGGTTCAATCACAAGGAAGAATTAGCAGCACAAACATATAAAAAGAAGAATGAGTGATATCAAAACAGAAGATTGAGAAATTCATATTGTCAAGATGATCCAAAAAGAAATGATAAATTTAAAGATTAAAAAGGTGAGGCATGAAGTAGCTTGGAGAGATGGTAGAGCCAAAGATGGTTTGTAAAGATGGAGAAGTACAATGAAAAGTGTTTGCATAAATTAGATTTAGCTGTATTCCTTTTATGTTTCTTATATCTTATTCCTTAATTCCTTTGTCTTACTTTTTTAAAAAAAATTTTCCTGCAGGGTGCAGTATTTCTCATTCCAAAAGGGAATGAGAAAACTAAAGGGAAAACTAAATGAAGGATGTAAACATACAACACATTACATATTCACAGAATACAGAGTATCATGTAAAAAGTTTTTAAAATATTTCATATATCCAAACTTATGCAGATAGTCACTGTTAAGTGGGAAAAATACAGTATTCTTGTTAGGAAAAAATGGCAAAAGCCACATCCATGATTTGCTTCAAAAATGTAGCCATCTCAGAAACCCAATTCCATACTAACAAACTCTTTAAACCAAACTCTTGTGTTGACACAAAGCCATAAGGATGTTTGCTGATGAATTTCATTTTTCAACATGTCAAAATGAAAGGTTAAGGTTGTTGGGTACACTGAATACAGTTTCAAATCAGGAATCTTCTCCCATGTTCTTCAATTATTTATAAATTCAGAGATGAGGGTGAGGGAGGGGAGAAAAGAGAAAGTCTAACTATATATCTACCTATCTATATCTATCATCTATCTATTTCAATCTATATCTATTATCTACTTGTCTCTGTCTGTCTATCTACCTCCCTATCATCTCCTTATATTATTAACTGTGTCTGAAAGCTTAAATTGACATGAAGAACATAATCTCTATGCATACACATTTCTTATCACCAAAGTCCCTTATATTTCTCCCGATATGTATTTGTGTATGTGTATGTGTTAAATGTTAACTTTAAAAAGAATCTGAGATAAAGAGAATAGCAACTGAAGATCCTGTAAGCCTCCACCTCTCTAACATCCTTCACTTCCAAATATTTGAACTTACTAGTTTTTCTATGTAAAATGAATTCATATGCATGAATTGTTAAGTACCACAAATCAAAGGCACAAGAGGGACATCAGCCCAAATGTATCTTCTTATCACAGATTCCAAGCAATCAAGAAGACCATCAAAATGCAGCAGGCTTTACAACATTACACTTAAAAGTGTAGGACAAACATAGTAACTTTTCCACCCCTCAGTGGTTCTGTATTAACAACATTGTTTAAAAGTTTGCTTGAAATCATTTACTGGCATCTAATATAAACGAGATGGTGTCAGAATTGCCTGGCCTGTTTACATTTTTAAAGCTGTACAACAAGAATGTGCAAATACTTCTGACCCACATAAACCATTATTGCAAAGAAATGTTTTTCTTTTTAAAGGGATAAAGGAATGAGGGGAGTAGTAATGGTAACATACAGTACCATGAGCGACTTTGGCCTCCCAGTCAGTGGTGTACAGTTTAGAAATCAGTTCTGGCCTTCAGCAGATTGGGGGGGGGGGAAGGAAAGCAAAAAGAAAACGAAAAAAAGAGAGAAAAAAATCAGCAAGTCGGGAGGGTGCCGAGAAGTGGAGATCTGCCAGTTTATATACAAGAAGGCAATTCAAGTCTCTTCTGGCGCATTCCTTCACTCTATCTCCCAGCCTCACTGCGTGTGTCTTGTCATATTTTCTTCAGCCGTTAATTGTCTGGAGTGAGAGATTTTAAACAGCTACAGCCAGGGGAAAAGTGAAACCCTTCTAAGTGACTATCGTAGCCACTCAGCTTCACACACCACTGGATAGCATTTTCCAAGGGAACTGTTCTTTTGATAGTTCCCAAGTCTCTTAAGTCACACACCCCACCTCCCCTCGTCCCCCTCCACTCCCCCCTCCCATCTCTGAACACACACACACACTCCCCGTGAGACCTCAGTGCATTTGTGGCAATAAAACATTCATGCGACTTGGAATTTTAACACAATGCCATTTCCCTAGCTTAACCTGAAAGGAATGCACGAGTCACAGCAAACTGCATCACCCTGCTATTTAACCCTGCCAAGGACAGCGGTTTTTTGGACAGGCTGGGCCAGTTCTGACGGGAAAGGACGACACAGACCCACATACGTAGCCCAGCGAGGCCACCTCAGCTTCCATAACTTGGCCAGCAACAAAAGCCTTCTCTCACGGACTCAGGGTTGCAGCCCAACCTCTGTAACTGACAACATGCTTGTGTCATCTCTAGGACTTTTACAAAGTTTCAACACAGAGAGGGAAAGGCCAGCTACAGTGTGGTGGCTGCTCCGTTCTCAGCAGCAGCTCCCATCCCTTGCCAGAGGCTTGGCTTTATTACAAGTACTGTTGTGATTAAATATTATGGCTCTCATCCAGTAGAGAGAGTTAAACACATTTATGTCTTGCTGGTTTCAATGATATTTAACCATGCTTAATTTTACAGGGGATTCTGCTCTATGCATTTAACCCTGAATATCTTTCCTCTTCTTTTAATCTGAGCTTTGTTTTCCTGTTGTTGTTTTTTCAAATGAGACTCCATGAGAAAATAGGTTGTGATGGCTACCAAAAAATAGTGCTGATGAAGCTAGTTATCAAAGCTGACTCGCATTTATAACCTGGCAAGGTTTTCTTTTTACTGTTATTATTTCTGTAATTAATATTTATTTTTAAAGGGAACAGAAAGGTCTTCTTTATGAATGTTGGGAAATACTGATGGGAAAATGAAGTTCTCTTAACCTCTTTGGGCAGTATGTCAGTATTATTCTATAACAGAAAGGAAACATAGTAGCATGAGGAAGTAAGCGATTTTGTACCTATTCACTTAATAGCTTAAGTGATACACACAGAGTTTTCCTTTTGTTTTGAAGTCCAAAAATATTTTCCCTTAGTAAAATTCATGTTTGGAGAAAATGGTACACTCACTGCTTTGATTCCATTCCCTACTAAAATTAAATTCTTCTGCATATTACTATACTGTTACTATACTATATATTTCTTATATACCATTATTTTTTAAAATATGCACAATATGAAACAGTCACACCTCGATTTGTAATTAAACAAATGTAATATATTTTCTGTTCAAGAGAAAGTTCTAGAACACAAGAACTACCCTTAGAACATTTGGACTGGCTGTCCATGAGATTGGGGAAATACAGTTTGTTCGTGGACATAAACTAATATTCAATATCAGTAGCATGGTTCAGTGGAAAGACAACTGGAATAAAAGCCAGGTTCAATTCAATCAGTTACTCTAGATTTGAAATTCATGTGGCCATTATAAGATGAATATGCATGTTCATTGCAATGGAGTATTATCTGTTTCTATTAATTGGTAATGGATGCAAGAAGTTGAGCAAATCTAGTTAAACTCTTGCAGAGGCCTTCTGAAATAGATACAACAGTTCATGGACCCTTAAGGCCATTGATTGTCCACATCAATTTGCAGCCATAGGCAAAAAGAGGCATAGATGCTAGAAATTATACAGTGAAGATTTAATGCATTATAAGAATGTTAGATTGGAAGGTCATGACATAGAAAATCTACCATAAAGTAGGCTGAGCAAATCCTATTTTGGATCCATATCATGTTCATATATATTCATCCATAAGTACATACTATCTCTTTCTATATTAATATGCAATTTAAAATGCATGAAAATGCATCTTAAAATATATTTGAGATATTTGTATATTTAGCAAAAGGCCATGCTGCAATGTTTGAAGACTGTTGAAATTAAAAGGATAGCTATATTCCAATTCATAGATTAATCTCTGAGGTGCTGATGACCTATTTAGGAGGTTTCGAGACACATCTGGTCTTTATATGATACAGAATACTTGAATAGATGAGCTTTTGGACTGACCCAGAATATTTTTATTACATTTTATTATATTTAGTTTATTACACTTTTATTACCCTATGGATGTTCCAGGAGCCCTATGGATGTTCCTGAAAGAGAGATGGCCACAAGACTGAGCAGGACTTATATTTCAAAGACCTGAGAATAGTTCATCTCCATCCTTAAATTCCTCAGGATGGGAGGAGGCCACTGTAACCTGCAACCCTAAAATTATGTAAAGACAGTATCACAACTTGTTTATATATATAAGGGCACCTTTACAACTTGTTCAAACCAAATTTCTAGGGCCTTCAAATGCATCTTTAATACCTCTTGGCTTAGACTATCATATGTTCCCCTTGGCTGTACCCCACTAACTATGAATGACTTTCAATCCACATGGACTTTTCTTCAGGTCTTTCAATTCAGCATGGGATGTAATAGGCCAAAGCAACTCTTAAACAGTCTGTAGCAGACACAGAACGCCAACCGCATCTAGCCACATCTGCCATCTTTATTGCCATGACTCCAACAGATACCTCTGCCTCCCCTGTAGCATACTTAAGTAACCTCAAGATTCCCAACCAACAGAGGATCTTTACGATGGCAGGATGACATGCCTCTTTTAGCTATCCTTAAAGGTCGATACAGGAAGATTCTCCACCCTGAGATGCTGGACTCATAGAAGCAATAGAACATGTGCCCCAAAAGTGCTGCTTCAAGAGGGAATGGTGGGGAATGGAAGGATTTATATTCCTTGCACACAGCTGGTCATTTGCATTCTTTTAGAGAGCCGTTGAGACCACTTGGGGGTTTGTCTGTGACCTCAGGGTCAGGACAACCCCCTCTTCAGGGAAAACCCCCAAGTGGCTTCAACAACTCTCTAAAAGAATGTAAATGACCAGCTGTGTGAAAGGAATATAACTCCTTCCATTCCCCACCATCCAGGCAGAGCTGAAGAAGCTTCTTGGATGAGAAGTGAAATGTCTTCAAAGAAAAACAAGAAAGTCCAGTTACCTCTTGAAAAAACACCTTAGAGACAATCATGATCTGAGAATGTCCACAGATGATAGAGCATGTGCTTCTCTGGTGCCTGTATTATAGAAACAATTGTACTATAGAGACATTCATCTTGCTATTATGGCATAAATATGCAGGATGAGCAAGACAATTTTACATGTCCCTACTGCTCTCAAATACTAATCCTACTACAACATAGAATGCTGCTAGATTCTGCACAGCAGTGCTTAAAATCAGTCAGATGATGACCTGTGCCATAAACTAGTTTTAATGAGCATCTAGTCCCTCATTCTGGAATGCTCTGTATATTGCAATAGTTTTATTCCACCATATACAAAACTTTAGACTCCCCATTTAATGCTCCCACCACTATTTTTATACTTTTGTTTTTTCACATATACATTTGTTTTATCTTTTATTATTTGTTTAGCCTTTTATGTATTTTAATGCTTTTTAAATGGCTGTCACCTTATGCTGGTCTTTGTCTGAAACAGAGATTTGATTTGGCAGGATAACAGAGTTAGAGGGCTCCTAGTTGACTCCCCAACTCAGCAGTGGTGGGATTCAATATTTTTTTACTACCAGTTCTGTGGGCGTGGCTTGGTGGACATGGCAGGGGAAGGATATTGTAAATCTCCAGTCAGAGATGGGATTTGCTGGTTCTCCAAACTACTCAAAATTTCTGCTACTGGTTCTCCATAACTGGTCAGAACCTGCTGAATACCTGATACTCAGGCAGAGGTGGTGTTCAGCTCTATACTATTTCAGACAAGTGGTTATCCAATCTCTTCTTAAAACCGTCCAGTGTTGGGGAATTAACAACTTCTGGAGGCAAGTTGTTCCACTGATTAATTGTTCTACCTGTCAGGAAATTACTCCTTAGGTATCTAGGTTGTTTCACTCCTTGATCAGTTTCCACCCATTGCTTCCTGTCCTGCCCTCAGGTGCTTTGGAGAAGAGCTTGAGTCCCTCTTCTTCATCGCAGCCCCGGAGGTATTGGAAGACTGCTATCATATCACCCCTAGTCCTTCTTTTCACTAAACATACCCAATTCCAGAAACCATTGCATCAAATATTCCTCATTTGTTTTATAGCAAATATGGAATGATTATATGATTTGTATCGTATCAAATGGAGATGTGATACAAACATGGGAGTGCATAACTCAAAGGGCACAACGTATGAAGCTGTCATCATTCTTTTGGTGTGGCATAGATCTCCGCAATATGCAAACCATGTAGCTTGTTCATTTGAATAAGAATACAAAAACAATGGACAAAACCTCATTTTTACTCCCACAGAGTAGAGTATCTGTTTTGCCCTTTTGGAGACTTTTCTTCAGATGTCCTCGGGGTATAGTTTTCTCATTGGCATGGCCTCAATTGTGGGATGCTCCCCAGAAACAGGACTCATGATGATGGTAGTTCGGTGCTTGGTAATATCTAACCCAAATCTAAATCTAGCTACAATTGAGTAATCCACATTATTTGCAACTATGTATGTATGTATGTACGTGTGTATGTGTATGTGTATGTGTATGTGTATGTATGTATGTGTATATCTATATCTATATCTATATCTATATCTATATCTATATATCTATATCTATATCTATATATCTATATCTATCTATATCTATCTATATCTATCTATATCTATCTNTATCTATCTATCTATCTATCTATCTATCTATCTATCTATCTATATCTATATCTATATCTATATCTATATCTATCTATCTATCCATCTATCTATCTTTTCTGAGGTTCTCGCAGGTATTTGTATGTGGATCTTTGGTTATTCGGGTTTTCTCCCACGTAAGATTGGAAGTATCTAG
>BHEV01066736.1:0-19393 GCA_004319985.1 Emydocephalus ijimae | reverse complement strand
TGGAAAGAGGTTTAATGTATTTAATGGTTAATGATGGTTTGTTTGTTTTTAAAATCAATAAAATTTGTTTCAAAAAAAAAACAAAACTATAAAACATTTTTTTCTCCACTGGAACTCATAATATGTTAGATGTCCATACAGGAATATCAGATAGAAGGAAAAAGAGGCACTGCTAAACAAGAGATAAGAAGGTAGATCCTGCAAAATCAAAAATAAGTGATGTGTGCCCTACGAAAAATGCTATGATAGTTGGCAACTCACTATCTTACTAACGTAAAAAACAGAAGCTTATACATGCTGGCAGGCCCTCAGATTTTGATTTAAGTTGCTTCATACGGAGCATGGACAAAAGATTTGATAAAATTTCTTCAACACTAGTTAAGACCATCAACATTTTATTTAGAAACTTTATGTAATTCACTCTGGATGATGTTGCTTAGTCAATATCTTACTTAACATTGAACTATAACAAATAAAAATACAAACTATAACAACTTGAAAGCTGTATCCCTTCTTGCTAAGTCCATGTGGGATTATTCGGTTGATTGGAATGTAGCAATCTAGCAGAAACAATAGGAAAAAGAATTGCATTCCATGTTAAACAACATCACATTTGTTCAGAAATCCTAGTGAGTTATCCTGGCAATGTTACAGACAGACTTTTTGCTAAAATAAGAGGAGGAAATAATAAAAGCAACGTTGCTCAGCCAAAAGGAAGATATAGATTATGCTTTTCAGAAGTAAATTAGAGATATTTCAGAGAGAGAGAGAGACATAAAATAGTAATGATGGAGAACTTCAATTACCCTAACATCTGTAAGAGCAAACTGCCAAGCACAAGTCCTTTTAGGAAATTCCTGGATATCATTCCTGGACAACAATGAGAGAAATCAATTAAATGAAAGTGGAATAAATAGGATGAGTACAATGCTTATTTTCTTCACCTGAATGGAAGTGAAGTATTGTTGAATGTAATAGCAACAGCACTTAGACTTATATACTGCTTCACAGGGCTTTACAGCCCTCTCTTAAGTAGTCTACCGAATCAGTATATTGATTCTCAACAATCTGACTCCTCATTTTACTGAACTCAGAAGATGGAAGGCTGAGTCAATGTTGAGCCAGTTAAGATCAAACTGCTGCCAGCCAGAAGTCAGCAGAAGTAGCCTGCAGTACTGCATTCTGACCAATGTGTCACCACAGCTCTCACATTCTTTAACAGAATAATAGAGTTGGAAGAGACCATGGAGGTCTTCTAGTCCCAGAGTCACCAACCTTTTGGATCTCAGGGACCACCAAACTCATACTTTTAAATCCTGAGGACCACTAATATATTTAATATAAAATTATTTTTATACTTATTTATATTAAATATAAATTCAGTATTTAAAAATTTGTGTGTGTGTGTGTGGTATTCAGCTTTGTTCGGGTATTTTCCCACATCATTATAGTTGTGCTTTTAAAGTTGTAGCAACGTTTTGGCAGAATCTCATCTGCCATCATCAGGCTTCTGTATAGTGTTCGTTTACCGATTTTGATTACTTATTTAGTGTCCTTATGGCTATCAATAAGTGTTGTTGTATCTTATGATTCTTGATGAATGTATTTTTTATGTACACTGACAGCTTATGCACCAAAGACAAATTCCTTGTATGTCCAATCACACTTGGCCAATAAAAAATTCTATTCTATTCTATTTCTTAGAATTACTGGAGCTGAGGAAGGCCCTTCCTGCATATTTCCAGAAAAGTGCTTATTCTCAAGAATGAAGGCAAATATATAGATCCTTATTCTAAATACAGGATTTCATATCAAGCCTTTGCCCACAGTAATATCAGTTAATGCAAATCTTTTCAGCTGTTTACAGTACAGCAGCATGATCAAGTATCAGCCCCTGAAAATTAACATAGTTACTATAGCACTGTCTATTTAGCATTCTCTAAATGCCTCTTGCCTAGCCTCCCCTATAAATCATTGAAACATAATAAATTATCAAATTCTTGATAGTTCCTGATTTATGAGCATGTGAAGATTTCCATCTCTTTCGATTTGCCACTACCAGCTGTCATAAGCATGGCATAGCGCTAATTCTTTTTAATAAAAGCATTAGATCTGTTTGAGCCATCACAAACTACACAGCAATCACATTCATCTACATGACCTTCATTTTTTTCTCCTCCAAATTCCAGCTGCATCTTCCATTAGCTCTCATTCGCACTTTGCTGCCTGCAAGCCGTAAGGGGCAGGGATTGAATCTTAAATTGTTCTTTCAGTTCTGGCCCACAGAAAGCCTCTGTTTAAGCAAGGATTAGGTCGTTAAAATGAGGCTGGAGAGGGGGGAGGGGGTTAAACACGAAAAAGGTTTCAGTCAGGTAATACAAGTGGTAAAATAAACACCAGTGATTCCACATATTCACCAATTGATCTAGCAGTTTTAAATGGCTTTTATTGTTAACCTAGATGATACTGTTTTGACTCATTAGTGACAGGGAATAATGAAATAAAATGAGGCTTCCAGAAATAAGAACTTGCACTAAAATCTTACTCTGAAGGTCTTTTCAACTACAAATATGAAATAATATTAAACTTCACTTTGCATTATTGTGATTCTTTGTTTGTACAAATTGATTTTCTCTGGTAAGCTGCTTGGAGCTGCAGTTTATATATCACAGCCTTCTTATTGGTATGTAAATCTTATCTGCTTACTGTTGGTGTGGTTTCCACTTTATCAAGTAATATATAAGTGTTATAATATAAAACTATTATAAAATACTTAAAATATACTGCATCAACTATTTGTTGATGTTTCCACGATATATTCTATCATCCTTGTGGTAACTGCCAGATCTTCTTTTTGACCTTGATTACTTCTGTACATTCTCACTTTTTCCATGTCTCCCATCTAACATTTGATTGTGTCAAGCATATCTATTTAAGGTAGTTTCTTTTTATCCCTTGAAAAAACCTCCTTAATGCTTTTCTTTTCAGCAGCCCACTTTGTATTGTGCATCTCCTATTTAATCCCTCTTTCAGTTCTGTCTCTTTGCAAATCTTTCAAATATCAGCTACAGCTCCAAAGAGAGATCGTTACTGCTTTATGTACAACAAATTGAAAATGTTGCTGATAAATATATATTCAAGAAAAGGAATGATCTCACAGCTTATACTGAAACACAATGAAAATTCTCAAGAATAATTTCATGGAACAATCTGCCCCTTCAAAAGGGAAGTTCTTACTTTGCAGAGTTAATTAATACTGTTCATTGTTATGTATCTTCTCTTTGGCTTACAAAATAAATAAAACAGAGGAACATTTTAAACATAGCATTGCTTTACTATAATCAGGATATGGAGAGCTTCCACTCATTTTGAAGACATAAAAGATGACCTGAACAGCATGGAAACACAACTTGCTAATAATTGTGAATCAGCAGGCAAGGATTCATTCAAACCTCAGAATTTTTTAAAGGCGATTGTCAGCTCCTACTTCAACAACTAACCCTTACAATAGTCTAACCTGGATATTGGGCAAATTATGAAAGAGCCAAAATTCTCCTTTAGAAAAGGCACTACTAATCTTTGATTAGTTGGCTGACAAGGCTGCAGATGGTTAATCTGTTGCCACCATTAAGAATTATGCTAACTCTGACCTTTCATTTTCCTTTAGGGGAATCAGAACCATAAAATATGGTATCTACTACTCAGCCGCCTCTTTAGTTAAAGCAGTAATAACAACCAGTCTCTTTTAAGGATATGAATATTTCATTGGAGAACTAAATTCTGAAAACATAGTAGTTTTCTTTACTATGATTATAAGTGCATATATTCAATATATTTAAGTCTACAATCTTAAGGAAAAATATCCATAAGATTGCAGTTGGTTATATCATTTGGAGGGAGCACAATGGCTCAGTGGTTAAAGACACTGAGCTTGTCAGCTGGACAGCTTGGGTTCAAGACTCGGGCACCATGCAATGGGGTGAGTTCCCATTCCAGACCCAACTCCTGCCCACCTAACAGTTTAAAAGCATGCAAATGTGAATAGATTAATCGGTACCACTTTGGTGGGAAAGTAATAGCATTCCATGAGCCTTTGGCATATATAGCCGTGCTGGCCATATAACCACAGAAAATGGCTTCACACAACGTTGGTTTCCTCAGCCAAGAAATGGAGATGAGCACCATGCCATAGAGTCAGACATGACTAAACAGGGAAGCCTTTACTTTGATATCATTTGGACCCAGAGCAAACCAGGGTCCCCATACCTGCCCCCTTCCCCACTATATGGCTTTTCTTGAACTTCTAGAAAGTGAAAGCATCTTCACTGTAAATTACAGTAATATCTGGTAGTGATTTTTATTATAGTTATTATAACCAGTGTGACTGGATGCCCATTGGACAGAGGGCAGAAGAAAACCACTGAGCCTGGTTTTTCATCTTATCTATTCTGGCAATGGCATAAAAAACAGTGAACACCCTAAGACAATAATTTAATTCATCTGTTGGTAATTATATTTAGAAGGAATCTCTCAAATGGGTTCAGAGGATGTGTATGCCATCTTACAGGTAGCATTTGACTTACATACATTCAGTTAGTAATGGTTCAAACCTATGGCATTGAAAAAAGTGGCTTATGACCAGACCACACACTTATACCTGTCACAGTACCCCCACGGCCCAATGATCAAAATTTGGTCACTTAGTAACTAGCACCATGTAATCACTATTTGCGACCTTCCCAAGTAGGTTCTGACAGCAACTGTATAATTTACTTAACAAATGCAATGACTCACTTAATCATGGCAACAAAGGTCACAAACGCCTAGATTTCAGGTATTGGGAAAACAAATCTTATTGTGTCCAGATGCTCAGTAGAGAGAGAGATTAGCCATTAGCAAATGATAATAACTGTGTACAATTTTGTTTAGAATGTTCCATTGATATTTTTTCCACTTATTGTCTTTTATGCTTAGAAATAAAGGAATTTGGAATAACATGTTCTCTATGTAAACATAAGAAAAACTTCTCAGATGTATTAGCTTACCGACAGCAGGCTCAAAGTTAAGAATCTCCCACCACACATGATGAGTTGGAACTGGGAATTGGGTTAATGGAGTTTGATGTGGTTTATGTGTAAATATTTAATGAATCACAGGGCAAGCGAAAGTCCAAAAAGGAAGGAAATTTGGCAATGGAAGATTTGTCGGCCTTCAATTTGGGAAGAGAAAAAAACTGGAAGAGGAAGGAAGGAAATAACATTATGTGCCTTAACTGTTCTTGAAGGAGGGAGGGATGGTTACATGCCTCAACTGTCCTTAATGAACTTAAGTAAGCTTCCATAGCAATCTGCTACATTTATACTTGTGAAATATAAATTTAATTTACAAATATGCAGTAACATAGCATTGTGGAATATGTAAAGCAAAATAACAACATTTCTTAGAATATCTATGAATAGTTCTATGAATAATGTATGCAATTATTAAGATGCCATCACAGGATGCTCTTATGCTTTTTACATTTTCTTCTTTGATCTCTGAAGGAAACTGGTATTAACAGCAACTTTTGAAACTTTGCGTATCCAAAGCAAACATCAAAGCCTTGAAATGAATATTTGTTTGCCTTATAATAGCATAACATTCCTAAATTTATTGCAAGCAGAGTAAGGATACAATTCAGGTAATACTAGCTAAAATATAAAATTTAATTTAAATAAACACAGAAAACCAGGACACCTATTAAAATTCAAGACTAAACCCTTTAACATGTTTTAAACCTTTTCAGTGCTGTGTGTTGGTACAGTAAAGAAGAAGTAAAGAAGCTGTTGAGCCCTTTTTGTTTTGTAGTCCTCAACCTACGATCAGTCAATGTTACAACAGCCTTTTCAAAAGCTTATAACCGTACTCAGAAGTTATGAGTGCTACACACATCCCAGTCATGTGATCATGTTTTGGGTGCTTCACAACCAGCTCACATTTACAACATGACCATGATTTTCAATGTTCCTTGGCAGCTTCCGAGGGAAAAATCCAGCATTTCCAAAAGGTGCTGGATTTGCAACAACCATATGATTGTTGTGGTGAAAAAGAGGAGAAAGGAGTATTAGGTATGTTTGTCGCCTTGAGTTAGAAACCATTTTGGTCTAGTGGTTAAGGCATCAGAGGCACTGAGTTCTAGTCCTGCCTTAGGCATGAAAGCCAAATGGGTGGGCCAGTCACACACACTCAGCTCAGCCTATCTCATAGGATTGTTGTGAAGGAAACAGATTTTTAGGATTTCCTTGAGTGAAAACCCTGGATTAATTTATTAATTTGTTCGTTATTCATTGCTTTGTTTTCCTGGCTGTCCACAGGAATTCAATATTCAATCTTTTCAGTCCCACATCATATAACATACATTCCATGAATTGTTTTTCTTGGGTGATAACATTTATACCATCCATTTCCATTTTATTCAGCTTGTCACTATCATTCTCCCACTTCAAGTTTCAGACATCATAGGTTGACAACTCTTTTTACAAGAATTGCTTTTATTTTATTTGTTTTTCATTTCTTGAAGTAGGAACTGGTTGTGAAAATTCAGAAGCCGTTACTAAGACCTACTAGAATCATGATTGTGCTTAAACTGATAAGAGCAAAAAACCCATTTGAAAGCTTGACATACAGTAGTGTTAGGGACCATATGCAAAACTGAGATTGTTGTGGAAGGCCGAACCAACCACTGTTCCCGCCACTGCCCCCCCCCCGTTGACTGACCACCGTTGCCCTACCACCCCCCCACTGCCATCTTACTCATATTGCTTACCAAGGATCACTCTTGTTCAGAAGACTGTCCCACAAAAACAGTTCCAAAAAAATTGGGTGGCAGGCAAACTTTTGTATTTTCCCCTTATTCCAGATATTATAAGACCTGTGCAGGCAGAAATTTAATCAGTGCAGTTTCCTGTGAGTTTCGGAGCATGAGTTAAGTTACAAGCATCTTTTACTCTCATTAAAACTCAAAGTTTGTTTTGTTTTTATTGTGGAATATTATCATAACATGTAATAAGATTTGTTGAACCTAACTGAGAGTTGCAGGAGCAAATTGGAAATAAGGGCATGACCCTTCTTTGTTTACAAGAGGGAATTCCCATTTGGGTCTTTGATTTAATATACTGCTGTTTCTCCAGGCTCAATATACAAAATTTTATGAAAATGCTAAGCATGGAAGGAAATGGAGCCTTTAGAATCATTATAAAATGTTGTAGAAATAACATTTTTTTCATGTTACCTGCAAGCCTGTTGCGATACATTTGGCAGCCAAGGAATATATTTCAAATCCATTTTACATTTAAATCCATTTTAGCAGAAAAAGATTTGCTTGTCCAAGGATGATAGATCATACATGTCATACCATCCACCGACAAGACCGTAATAAGGACTCTAGTAAGACTAAAGGAGGTGGACTTTGTTATACATTCATAATAGCTGGTGCACCAACAGTCGTGTTATAAACAGATACTGCTCTCCTGATTTGGAGATGGTGACAGTCATGTGCAGACCCTTCTATCTACCTAGAGAACTGACAGTGGTGATTTTTACAGCTGTTTACATACCTCCTGATGCAAATATTAGTACTGCACTTGCATATTTGCATATTACAATAAATAAACAACTTAAGGCTTATCCTGATGAGGCTCATATAATAACTGGTGATTTTCATAAGGCATGCTTAAAGACTATATTTCCCGAATTTACTCAGTATGTGACATGTGCCACCAGGGGAAACATCACATTTGATCATGTGTATTCTAATGTAAAGCATGCATATAAAGCAGTGTCCCTTCCACTTCTGGGACTTTAAGATCATTCATCACTGTTCTTTATACCAGCATACATCCCCCTCAGAAGGAAAACTAAGCCTGAAATCAAACTCATCAAGATCTGGCCAGAGGGAACACTTGATCAGCGGCAGGATTGTTTCTCAAATACTAATTGGAATTTATTTGAACAAGAGGATTTGGAGGAATATACAAAAACTGTACTGTTTTACATCTTGACCTGTGTGGATACGGTGACTGTGAATAAGCGTATCTGGATTTTTCCAAACCAGAAGCCCTGGATGAACAAGGCAATTACTTCTCAAGACACGTGATATGGCATTCAGATCTGTGGACATGGTTTGGTATAACAAGGCAAGAGCGGAACTGAGGTAGGGCATCAATGAGGCAAAAAAGGACTATAAAAGGAAGATTGAGGACAACTTCACAAATAATGATCCACAACAGGCTTGGCAGGGAATTAAACACATCACTAATTACAGGGCAGCAACCCCATATCGATCAATAAGGATGCATCACTGGCAGAAGAATTGAACTGCTTTTTTGCCCAATTCGAACTGAATAGGTCTTTGAACACACTGCCTCTACAAACCACTGGTACTCAACTGTTCACAGTACAAGAGTATGATGTGAAGCAGGTGCTTAGAGCAGTGAATGTGGAAAAGGCTGCTGGCCCTGATGGGATACCTGGGAAGGTACTCAAAGCATGTGCTGACCAGCTCGCAGGTGTGTTTACAAATATTTTTAACCTTTCTCTTACACAAGCCATTGTTCCATCTTGTCTCAAAACTTCCATTATTATTCCAGTTCCCCAAAAGCCCTCTCCTGATACTTTAAATGACTATAGACCAGTAGCTCTCACACCCATAATTATGAAGTGTTTTGAAAGACTGGTCTTAAAATATATACAGGATTGCCTCCCATCAAACCTTGACCCATACCAGTTTGCCTATTGGAATAACAGATCCACAGAGGAGGCTATTGCCATGGCTCTCCACGTTGCACTGAACCATCTGGAGCAAAGTGGGAGCTATGTAAGGATGCTTTTCATTGTTTACAGCTCAGCTTTTAATGCCATAATTCCAGATATATTGATTAAGAAGTTGCTGGAAATGGGCCTCTCCTCTCACATCTGCTGTTGGACAAAGGACTTACTTACTAACAGACCCCAAACTGCTAGGATTGGCAGCTATTTTTTGTCCACTCTTGCTCTCAGCACTGGCTCTCCACAGGGCTATGTCCTGAGCCCCCATTTGTATTCACTCTACACCTACGACTGCACTCCCTCTTGTCCCACTAAATCTATAATAAAATTTGCAGACGACACCACATTGGTGGGACTTATATCAGGAGAAGAGACAGCCTATAGGTCAGAGGTTCTCAGACTGGTCTTGTGATGCAAGAGTCATAACCTCACCCTGAATATCAAAAAGACCAAAGAATTTATTATAGACTTCAGAAGATGCAAAGCAGAGCCTCTCCCACTCTATATCAATGGAGACTGTGTGGAAAGAGTTCATAGTTTTAAATTTCTAGGAACTCATATTTCTGACAACCTGACTTGGTCAGTCCACACTATGGCCACTGCAAAGAAGGCCCACCAGTGCCTGCACTTTCAGAGGCTGCTGAAAAAGAGTGGTCTGGGTGAGAAGTTGCTGGTTACTTTTTACCGTTCTACCATGTAGAGCATTTTGGCATACTGTGTAACGGTATGGTATGATGGATGTTGTGTAGTGGATAAGAAGATGCTCCAGAGAGTTATAAACACAAAAAATCATCGGTTGCTCTCTTTCTTCTTTGGAAAAGATTGCGAAGGCCAGACTCTTCTCTAGAGCACTAAAAATCTCCACAGACCATTCTCATCCTGGACATTCATATTTTGAACTGTGGGGGGGGCATTATAGGTGTCTTAAAATGAGGACTAATAGACTGAGAAACAGTTTCTTTTCCAAGGCAATAATTGTCTTGAATCAAACAATGCATATGTGATTTAGCCCTATGTATCTAGTGGCATTTTTAAACTAACTTACTATATGTTTTAGATAGGTTTTAGACTAGGTTTTTAATTATTATTTTAATTATTTTAATTTTTAAATACTCTGTAGTGTGATTGTGACGTGGTGTTTGGGACACAGTGCTGGAGTAGCTTTCAAATTTCATTGTATTTGTAGAATGCAATGACAATAAAGTTATTCTATTCTATTCTATGATAGATTATATCTCATATTTGAACATGTTCATGTACAATCATGTTTTTAATGATAAATTATAGCATAGTTTCAGAAGAAGAGCTACCTAAAAATATGGTGGCCTTTGTGCTAAAATTATTAACTGTATTTGGCTGATCATTCCATTTAGACTATATTTGTTGTTTCAGTTAAATTCTTTTATCAGACTTGCGTTTCTTGTCATTGTGTATCAGTTTCCTTCTATTGTTTGGAGTGTTTTAACAATAAATCACTCTGGATGCAAACAGAATCTAAGAATACATCTTAAATCAGGAAAAACAATGTGCTCAAAAAAAGTGGCAAATAAAAAGTTTTTTTTTTTAATGTTCCATACTGAAGCTGTTTTGCTGAGCAAATGTTCCCTGCAGCAAGAGAAGTTTGGCTAACCTTTTACAGCATGTTATCCTTCAATCACAAGTCGGGCACAATTTTGATATGTAAGCTGATTTGGTTGCAGAGAATGGATATAATTTGGTGCAACTGTTTTTTTCTTATTTTTTATTTTTATTATTGCTGCGCCTATATTACAGAAGAAATGATAGGGCATAAATTCAATAAATAAATTACAATAAACAATTTCCCTTATAATATTCATCTATAAATTATAACAGTTGCTATTTTTCAAAAGAGAAAAGCATGTATGGGTGCTAACTGGTTGATAAGGCTGTGACTAGTGCTGAGAGACATCTAGCTCCTGATTGCAATTTAATTTCAGTAATTGTACACTATTTGTTCTATATTCTTTGAACATTTATAATTACTTAGGAAGAAAATAAATGTTTTCAGCTGTAAAAGTGTTTCACGTGACCTATTTTCTTCAGCCTGAATGATAAATATAAACTGTTATCTTCCATACTGACAGCACATAATTAAAACACTATTAGAGTTAGGATACTGTTCTGATTTTCAAAAAGTAAAATTCTATATTTGAAATAGAATGATTGGGTTTCATGCAGAAAGTTAATCCAGAAGGGATAGAAAAATCAAAACAATTATACTGGTGTAATTGGGAAGACAAATCCTCTGGTATTTGAAGGAGCAAATAACTAGAATATTTATTCAATATGCTTGATAATTCTGTTCTGTTTCTTGAATTAAAAGCCATCTGCACGAACCCATTGGCACAATTGCATATTAATATATTCTGACACTCAACTCTGATCTAATTTTTGTGTCTGGTTTTGAATACTAAATATACAGCTTTGCTGTATTTTGAACAGTGCATTTGAAAATTGAATTCATCTCATTTGGTTTATGTTTGGGATTTTATTCTAGAGTAATATAATTGGCATGTGTACCAATGCACATGTGGTGTCGGTGCTGCAATTCTACAAAATGCATTGTTGGCATTTGGGAAAGGGTAAAACGCCAGTTGACATTTTTGCTGAAAAGTAACTATTTCAGTAAATTTGCATTAATAATGCTGATACCCAAAATGTTCATGTTATCAGCACCTCTGTCAAGCTTGTTTAATTCTGACTTAATTTAATAAAGAAAAGCTCAATATGTATTTTTCAGAATAGTGGCTGCTTATTGTTCACTTGGTTGAGGTCACTTGATGAAACTGAAAAAAATACAGTCAACTTCAAAGAGGTACTAATAATTGTTTTATTGTATATGGAAAACTAGTAGTAAAAATGTCTTGAACTAAAATAAAGCCGTCTTTCTGCTCTGCTTCTTTTCATATCGCAATGTTGGCTGGAAATTGTATTTATTGAAGTCCAATACATCTGTAGAACTCCAGCTGGGAACATGCTATGGCTGAAAATGAACCCTGATAATTATTGGTGTGTATTTTCTACATAAAATATTTTTTAATAGAGGTATATTTTTAATAGAGCCTATTCGGTATAATGGTTACTGGCCTGGAAACCAGGAGATGGTGAGTTCTCGTCTTCTCTTAGATTTGAAAGCCAGCTGGTTAGCTTTGGACCAGTCATATTCTCTCCTACATTCATATTCTCTCTCTCTCTCTCTTTCTTTCTCTCTCTCTCTCTCCCCTTCCCTCCCTCCCTCCCTCCCTCTAATATTAGCTGCTTTTAAAGGCTCAAATGGGAAAAAAAACACTGCTGAATAAAATGTTTACAAGTATTCCTTGATTTAAGACCACAGTTGGGACTGAAACTTCCATTGCTAAGCAATATGGTTATTAAATGAGTCATGCCCAATTTTACAACCTCTTTTGCTGTATTTGTTAAATGAACCACATGGTTTTTAAGCAAATCTGGCTTCACCCATTGCCTTTGCTTGTGAGACACTATCTGGGAAAGCTAGGATCCCCCAGGACACTGCAACCATCAAAAATACATGCCAGCTGCCAAGTATCCAAATTTTGATTATGTGACAGTGAGGACACTCTTGACAGTCATAAGTATGAGGGCCAACTGCAAGTCACTTTTTTCAGTGCCATTCTAACTTTGAACAATTACTAAACAAATGGTTGTAAGTTGAGAAATATCTGTATTTAACTGCTTTTGAGATACATATATGAAAGTGGGCGTTGGTAGAAGTTACCCTGAACGCCCTTTCTAGCTATGCTGTGAGAGAGCCCAGGGTGGGCTGACTCCTTCCCAAGATGTCATTTAGCTGAGTCTGTACTAAGATATAAAAGCCAGCCCCTGGGAGAGACCCCAGCTTTGGTGAAAAACTTGACAGACTGAAAGGTGTCTCTGAAAGCAAAAAATGAATACAGAAATATGACTTACCCTCTCCGGACGAATCAAGGAAGGGGCTGGGCTCTCTCCTGCATAGATAGAAAGGGCGTTCAGGGTAACTTCTACCAATGCCCATTCTCCTCCATGCTGCATCGAGAGCCCAGGATGGGACATACCAAAGCTTGCATATCCACAGGCGGGTCCTTGTCTGACTCATCACACCGACTGTTAAAACACTCATTGAAGCACCCATCTGCTGAAGGCTGCAGTCGCCGAGGCAAAGGCATCCAGACGGTAGTGTCTGATAAAAGGAGACAGGGAAGTCCATGTGGCCGCACAACAGATGCTTGGGTCACCCAGGCAGCAGAAGTGGCCACGCTTCTGGTAGAGTGTGCTGTCAGACCTTGAGGAACCACAAGGGCCACAGCTTTGTAGGCCTGCTCAATGCAAGATCTGACCCACCTGCTAATAGTAGGAGAAGAGGCCTTGTGACCCAAGTGAGAAGGGAAAAAGAAACAAACATGGCTTCCAACTTCCTGAAGGATGAAGTGCACTTAATGTATATTCTAAGAGCCCTTCTTACATCTAGCGTGTGCCACTGCTACTCTAAGTCATAGAGCGGGAGGGGGCAGAAGCCAGGCAACACAATGTCCTGGGACCTGTGAAACCAGGTGTTAACCTTTGGAATAAATGAGGGGTCCAAATGGAGAACAACCCTATCATTATGAAAGGAACAAAGATCCTGTCTGATGGAAAGAGCAGCGAGCTCAGATACCTGTCTGTCTGAAGTGATGGAGACGAGGAACACTACCTTCAGAGTCAGGAAACAGAGAGACTTGTTCTAAGGGGTTCAAAAGGGGGGCTTCGTAAGGGCATTAAGGACCACATGAAGATCACAGGAAGGATACCTGTGAACCACTGGTGGGTGCAGGTTGGAAGCCCCTTTCAAAAACCTCCTAACTGAAGGGTGATGGGATAAGGAAGGAAGCGAACCCCATGAAAGAACTGAGGAGAGGGCCTCAACCTGCCTGTGTAAGATGTTGGGGGCCAAACCTTTCTCCAGATCATGCTGAAGGAATCTAAGAACCTCTGCCACCCTAAGGCACCATTGGGAAAGGGCCTTCCAGGTGGCATCATAGATGCGCCTTATGGAAGGTTTGTGAGATGCCAGGATAGTGGTGATGACCCTTTCTGGAAGATCAGCCCCCTCTAGATGCTTCCACTCAAGTGCCACACAGTTAGCTTGAGCCCCTGGGGCTCTGGATGGAGCAGAATCCCCTGATGAAGGGAGATTAGATGGGCTGGGATCCTCCAAGGAGAAGCCACCGATAGGTTGACCAGGTCCACAAACCAGGGCCTCCTTGGCCAATAGGGAGCCAGGAGGAGGAGCTCCACTCGTTCCTCCAACAGCTTCCGAATGACTGCTGGAATGATGGGAAGCGGGGGAAATGCATAGAGGAGACCTTTGGGCCATCTGCACTGAAGAGCATTGGTCCCCTCCACTCCCTGGCAAGAAAACCTGGTGAAGAATCTGGTGACCTGGGCGTTTTGAGGAGTGAAGAAGAGATCCACCTCCGGCGTACCAAATCTAAGGGAAAGATCCCTGAATAGAGACGGAGGAATGGACCATTCTGCCTGGTCGACTAGGCTCCTGCTGATCCAGTCAGCCTGGGAGTTGTTGACCCCGGAGATGTGGTCCTCCAAGATCGACAACAGGTGTTTCTCTGCCCATAACCTCAACTGTAGAGTCTCTCCCCCCTTGCCAGTTGACATGAGCCATTGCAGCCATGTTGTCCGAAGGATTAAAACATGAGAGCCAGTCACTGAGTGCCTGAAATGCTTGAGAGCTAGAAAAATGGCTCTGAGCTCAAGCCAATTTATAGAAAGAGTCTGCTCTGACCTGGACCAAAAACCCTGAGCTATCCGGCCCTGCATATGGGAACCCCAACCCAGGAGGCTGGCATCGGTGGTTATCACTAGCCTGTCTGGGACCCTGAACAGAAGTCCCTTCCAGATAAATGGGAGCGCCACCAACAGAGATCTCTGTATTTGTGGTGGGAGCAGAACCTTGATGGATGAGTGGCTGGTTCCTGCTCATTGGTAGAGAAGCAGGAACCATTGGAGTGGATGGAGTGGAAAAATCCGTGGCTCTGGAGATATGACAGGGTAATTTGCAGATCCTGATGGGCTGCATGGATGGAGGAGGACAGAATCAAAATGTCATCCAAGTAGCACTGGATCCTCACTGGAACAGAACGCAGAGATGCCATCAATGCTGCCAGAACCTTAGTGAAGACCCTTGAAGCCAATGAGAGGCCGAAGGGAAGTGCTCAATACTGGTAATGGGTATTCTGAAAACAGAAACGGAGAAACTGGCAATGATGTGGCCAAATGGGGATGTGGAGGGGAGCCTCCGTGAGATCAATGGAAGAAAGGAGATCGCCCTCCCGAACGCTCTCTTAAAATAGAATGCAGAGTCTGCATTTTAAATCGCCTGTATTTTACAAATTGGTTGAGAAATTTTAGATCAAGGATGGCTCGCTGCCCCCCCCGAGGCTTTGGTAACGATGAAAAGGTGAGAGAGCCCACGTCCCCGTTGAGAGGAGGGAACAGGTTGAATAGCTCTGATTTTAAGAAGGTGTTGAATGACCTGATTCATGAGGGCTTGCCTTGACATGTCCTGAGAGACAGGACAAATCAAAACATTTTCTGGGGGTGGCATTAGGAAGTCCAATTGTAACCCTGACTTAATAGTGCTGAGCACCCAGTCATCCATCGTTGACTCCTCCCATTTGGAGGCAAAGAAGGCTAGGTGAACTCCGATGGGTGGAGAGAACGAGGGATTACTTAGAGCGACGGAAGGAACGACCCCCTCCCCCCCAAAAGGGCCTGTTTACCAATAGAAGGTTGTTGCCTGCCAGATGCTTCCGCACGTTGGTCTTGGTGTTGGGAGCACGGCCTCTGAGAGTGGGGGAAGCAAGATGAGGTCTCCGCTCGAAAGGCAGGAGGGTGATAAGGAACTGGGCAATAATAGGCTTTCTTCCAGAGGAAGAGATAATTTTAAGTTTATCTCTGGTTTTGATGAGATAAGGTCCCAGAGCATCACCAAAAAGCTTATCGCCTGCGAATGGAACTGAAGCCAGCTTCCATTTTCGGCATGACTCCGCCTGCCAATTTCGGAGCCATAACAGTCATCTTGCTGCTACTGGAGATGCCATGGTCTTGGATGCAAATTTTGGCGGAATTGAGAGTGGCATCTGCAGTGAATTCCGTTGCTGCGATAATCCTATTAAGGTCTTGGTGAGTCCGAAGGTCAGAAGCAAGCAATCTATTCTGGAGTTGGCGCAGCCACCGTATGGATGCCCTCATGAAAAAAAGGATGCTGCTGTTGAAGTCCAAACAGCCCATGCAGCAGCCTGGTGATTGCACTGGAGGGCCTGTTTGGAATGTTTATCATTTGGTTTCCAGATATCTTCTGGCTCTGTGGGAGTGCCAGAAGATGAGAATGAGGCCAGAAGCGGAATGTCAACAGAAGGCACTGCCAGGACATTGTCCAGGGCTGCGCTGATATTGTAGAAATGCTTATCCAGAGAAGATGGACGAGGACCTGCCAAAGGGGAAGCGCACTGTTCCTTGACCATGTCCAGGAACAAAGTGGGAGAAGGCAAAACCTCTGCATGCACTACAGGCTTGGAGAAGAGTGAGCCTCCCTGGCTAGAGGGATTTCCTTGTAGCTCAGGAGCCACTTCCTCCGGTGACAGCTTGGCAGTGACCAAGGCCTTGCTGAGCAATGGCCTGTAGAGAGAAGGATTGAAGACCAATGCAGAGGATGTCTGTTCTGGGTGAGAATCTTCTTCCTCTGAAAGATTTTGATCAAAAGTCTCTCCCTCTTCACACTCTGAACGAGAGGGGTAACTGTGTTCAGATGGTGAAGCCCTTTCCTCCTCATCAACCTCCTCCCATTCTGGTAGAGAAGAATGGACCCTGAGGTCCTGGGGCCTGTGTAAATCAAGGTGATGAGGCAACTTATAGATTGAGAAGGAAGAAGGGCCTGAACCCTTTCCAGAGGTGGAAGAATTTGCTTGAAGCCTTCAGCCAATCCCTGCCTAATGGCCAATGAGACAGCATCTTGGATATCCTCTGGTCTATGCTCAAAGGTAGAGGCAGAAGGCCGAAGGCCCACTGCTGTGGGAGTGACGGTGGCTTCAGGCCTAGATTGAGAAGAGGTTCGAGGCCTGGAAGGAGGGGGAGGGGGAGGAGAATAGGGCCCAGAGGCCTGTTGGAAATAAGGCCCAGATCTGCTGAGATCCTGAGGATCGGATTGTACTGCAGAAGCCTTGGAGTGTGCCTAACAGTTTCAGGCGTGTAATATCCCTGTCAGTGTTCAATTTTTGTTTTTAATTTCATCTTGTCATTCTGTTTGACTTTGAGCCAACAAATGGTCTGGGCACTGTTGTGGAGTGGTGGTTGCAGAACGAGACAGAGCCAGGTTGAAGCTAACAGACTTTATTCTACTGAATAAAGGGTCACTGCGGCTGCCGGGGCTAACTGACAGCCACTGGCGGCGACAGCTGATGCCATTTGACAGCTCCCTTTTATAGCCAGCTGCTGATCGGGTACATCCTCTTGATCGGTTCATGGCTGGTAGGCTGGGTTGTCGGGTGGCTGGTAGACCTCTAGCTGGTTGGCTGCGGCAGGCAGCTGGTAGACCGGGTTGTCCGGTGGCTGGTAGACCAGGATTTTGGCAGCTGTCTTCTTCCAACATCTCCTTAGCTGATCTATGTGTCTTCTCCAAACTCGACCGTCCTCCAAGAGGATCCTGTAGGACTTGGGTCCTGTAATAGAGACTATTTGCCCTGGCAGCCATAAGGGATGCCCCACATAGTTCCTGGCATAAACCAGGTCTTGTAGGGCAAATTCCCTGGCATGGCTGTCAGAAGCCAGTGGTGTGCTAGGAGCATAGTGGGGGTGCAACCTGTCCAGGGTGGTCCTGAGGCGTCTGCCCATCAAAAGTTCTGCTGGGGTCTTGTTAGTAGTGGGGCATGGAGTAGTGTGTTGTGTGAGCAAATAAGTGGACAGTTTGGAGTGCCAGTCTGCTTGGCCTCGCCTGGCCAAAACTTCCTTCACAGACCTGACAGCCCTCTTGACCATCCCATTGCTTGCAGGGTGAAAGGGGGCTGTGACGGCGTTTCTGATGCCCAGGTTGGCTGCAAAGACTGCGAACTCATTGGAACTGAATTGGGGGCCATTATCTGAAACCAAGGTGTCAGGTAGTCCATGTGTAACAAACAGTCTGTTCAAGGCCCTAGTGACAGCCAGTGTAATGGTGGAAGGGAGGAAAGCCACATCAGTCCATTGAGAGAACAAGTCTACTACAACCAAAAAGGTCTTCCCCTGCACAGGGTCAGCCAGGTCAATATGCAGGCTGGACCAAGGGGCCCCAGCATCTTCCCATCTGGTTGGGGCAGCTGTTGGTGGGGCTGCTCTGGTCACCTGGCAGAGCTGGCATGTGCTTACCCAATCGGTAATCCGGGCATCCAATCCTGGCTACCATACGTAGCTGCGGGCCAAGGCCTTCATCCTCACGATGCCAGGGTGACCCTTGTGCAGTGCCTTTAAAACTTGTTCTTGCAAGGTAGGTGGTATGACCACCCTTGTCCCCCATAACAGACAGCCCTGAAGTGAAGACAACTCTTGCCTGCGGGTCTTAAATGGCATGAATTCAGGGGCGTACTGAATATCAGGCCACCCCCTCCCCACCCAGTCCAAGACTTGGTCCCTTCTGGAGTGGGCAGTAATATCCCCGGCTGAGACTGATAGGTCAAGTACATTGCAGTCGAAGATTGCATGGATGGGAGCTGGGTCTTCGACTGGTGTTGGCAGGGGGCATCTGCTGAGGGCATCTGCATGGCACAGGTCCTTCCCCGGGCGATGTACCAGTTTGTATGAGTAGGCGGCCAGGAACAGAGTCCATCTGGTCATTCGCGGGGATAGTACCTGTGGGGTTTGCTTATCTCCAGCTAAAAGTCCCAAAAGTGGTTTGTGATCCAGTACAAGTTCAAAACAATGGCCATAGAGAAACTCGTGGAATTTTTTTACAGCAGCAACAGCTGCTAGGGCTTCCTTATCGATTTGACTATAGTTCCTCTCTGCTGCGGAGAAAGTTCTTGAAAAGTAGGCAATAGGTGCCTCAGATCCATTTGGGAGCCTATGGCTCAATACTGCTCCTATGCCAAAGGGTAAGGCATCTGAGGCTAACACCAGGGGCAGGTTTTGGTTAAATTGGATTAACACAGCGTTTGAAGTTAAAAGAGACTTAACTGCTTGGAAAGCGTTGGCTTGTCTCTGTCCCCAGTGCCAGGGGGCCTTTTTATCTAAGAGCCTATGAAGGGGTTCAGCTACAGAGGCCTTGTGAGGCAGGAAAGCTGCATAAAAATTCAGGACCCCTAAAAAGGCCTGCAATTCAGTATTGTTAGAGGGTGTGGATGCCTCGTGGATGGCTCTAACCTTAGTTTCTATGGGGTGAATTCCAGAGGCGTCAGTTCGATAACCAAAGAAGTCCACTTGCTTGGTGGCAATGGTGCATTTGTCTTTTTTCAATTTAAGCCCGTTTTGCCTAAATCTGTCAAGGACTGACCTGACTCTGAGTAATAATTGTGTTTTATTGGTGGCAGAAACTAAAATGTCATCA
>BHEV01066732.1:0-12135 GCA_004319985.1 Emydocephalus ijimae | reverse complement strand
TTAGTAGACCAGCAAAATACCGTGGACATAATATATTTAGATTTCAGCAAGGCATTCGACAAAGTAGACCACAACCTACTTTTTAGTCAGCTAGAAAAAAGTGGAATAGAAAGCACCACCACTAGATGAATTTGCAACTGGCTGGCAAACCATACTCAACGAGTAGTCTTTAATGGGTCTAAGTCTACATGGAGGGAAGTAAGTAGTGGGTTGCCACAAGGTTCTGTTTTAGGCCCAGTACTCTTCAATATCTTAATTAACGACTTAGTTGAGGGAATAGAAGGGGAACTTACCAAATTTGCAGATGATACCAAGCTGGCAGGAATAGCTAACACCCAAGAAGATAGGCTCAAGATCCAGATGGATCTTGACAGACTAGAACACTGGGCCATATCTAATAAAATGAAATTCAATATAGAGAAAAATAAAGTCCTACACTTAGGCAAGAAAAACCAAAAGTACACATATAGACTGGGTGAAACCAGGCTCAATAGTAGTAACTGTGAGAGGGATCTTGGAGTCTTAGTGGACAACCAGCTAAATATGAGCCAGCAGTGTGCAGCAGCAGCCAAAAAAGCTAATGCAATCCTAAATTGTATTAACAGAGGGATGCAGTCAAGATCAAGGGAAGTTCTAATACCACTCTATAAAGCCTTGGTAACACCACACCTAGAGTACTGCATCCAGTTTTGGTCACCACATTCTAAAAAAGATGTTGACACTCTGGAAAAAGTAAAAAGAGAAAAGAGCAATCAGGATGGTAAGGGGACTGGAGGCTAAAACATACAACAAATGGTTGCAGGAACTGGGCTTGGCTAGTCTAGAAAAGAAAAGGACCAGGGGAGACATGATAGTGGTCTTCCAATATTTGAGGGGCTGCCACAGGGAGGAAGGGGTCAAGCTATTTTCTAAAGCGCCTATAGGCCAGACAAGGAATAGTGGATGGAAACTGAACAAGGAGAGATTTAACCTGGAAACAAGGAGAAACTTTCTGACAGTGAGAACAATCAACCAATGGAACTGTTTGCCCTTGGAAGTTGTGGGAGCATCATCACTTGAAACTTTCAAGAAGAGATTGGACTGCCATTTGTCAGATATGGTGTAGGGTTTCCCACTTGGGTGGGGGGGCTGGACTAGATGACCTACAAGGTCCCTTCCAACTCTGATTATCTGTTAAATCTGTTAAAGGTAACCTTTGCTTTATAGACCTGTGAAAATTGCAAATGCAAGGATAGGTCCCAAAGTTATCTTTTCATGACCATTGTGAATGCAGAGGGTCACTATATGAGGCAGATACTAAACAAGCTACATCTATTTCATATTAATTATTAAATGTTTAAGCTTGCTCATCTCTGTTGCTCTAAAATTTGGAAATGCGCATCTGAGCAAAATGTAAGTACCAAACAGGTAGTAACACTGGTTGAATCCCACCCCGATTGCAATATTTACAAAATATTAGACCTCAGCAATGATGATCCCTATGTAGAAAAAGGAGAAAGGAGACTTACCAGTTAATTATCATCAAATCAGTTTGTATATTAAATATCATCAGCAAAACTTGTTATTTACTTATGCTTTTATTTATCATCTCTACTTGCAATTCTATTCATCCAGACTCAGGAACTATCAATCAACATTTTCTTTTCTTGATTTATTCTTCAGTTTGTTAGCTCTTATCCAGTCCATCATAATAAAGCTTATCTGGTTTTTTTGACTTTTCCTGTTTAAATTGTGTAACATATTGAATTGGGGTTTACTGAAAGTTAACTGTATGCTAACTATTGTTGTGGGTTATTGGAATAAATAATCCTTCTTGTGCTCCCCCACTTGGACTGAATAATATGTAATGGTCAAATTTCCTAGATACCTTCATGCCTTCAAATTTTTCATTTAGCAAACAATTTGAAGACAGTCTTAGTCTAAAATATAGTTTAGCACATCTAACAGTGTGTGGTCACTATTTTTATGAGAAGATAGAAATAACTGAAACACTTGAAGCAATTAATTACTACTATTCAGAACTGTAAATGCATACTTCTTTATAATTGCTTTTAAATTATTTAATTCTGCTCATACATTATTTATCAGGCATAACACACGCGAACCCAGCCCCTACACTCAAGGAAAGAAAGAAAGGTTGAAAAATAAACCCCATTGAAATCATTTTATATCGATATTATGCATGTAGAAATATATAACATAAATATAGTTCATATAATTTATTAAATCTTGTAAAGAAGAAGTCTTATGTTGCTTAGAAGAGAATGCCAGGTGTCTCAGAAATAAAAATCCAATTTTCGAAACTCACTCATACAGTCTAGTTTTTTGTTTTCATTTTCCTGTCATCAGAAAGGGTGGCAATAGGCAGCAGAAAAATAAGTCATGCTGAAGTCTGGACAAAGAATGTGTTGAAAGGGATCATCAAGAGGTATGCAGTATATACCAGCCGGCCTTGGAACTTAAATAGATTTATTTCTTCCTATCCTTCAAGGTCAAGGAAAACTAGGCAAAAGGAAAGAGTAAGCTCTTATAAAATGTTTCAGTTGGGTGTCAATTTAAAACTTGGTCAAACAAGCTCATAACTGCAAGGCTCCCATGCCACTCAATTAACATTCTAATTCTTACTACATTACTAGTATTTAAGAGTCTTTTAAAGCATTATCTTCTGGGCTCTGATTTATCTGAGATCTACTCACAAACCTGGGTAAAAAAATAAAATAATGTTATTAGATTTCTAATTGTCTTAGAACAATTCAAAAATATTTGCAAGTGTCAGAAGTTAAGGAAGCAGAAATTTATCAACAAATCAGTTCATAATATATTTTAAGTAGTATTCATGAAGCAATAACCAAATGCCACAACAAAAAGATAGGATGCAACCAATTTTGGGAAGGAAATCTTAGCAATGGCCATTCTAGCTAGGATATTCTGATAATTGGTGTACAGTACAAGATTGGAAGTTCCCATGGTTGGGAAATACTGACTGTGGCCAGTAGCATAAATCTGGTACTTAAACAGAACTGGACATAGTATTCCAATTGGGGTCTTACCAGTACAGTATAAAGTAGTACTATCACTTCACATGATCTGGATATTATCCCTCTGTTGGTGTAACCTATGACTGCATTGGCTTTGTTGGCAGGCTGCAGCACAGTGCTGCTTCATATCTAGATCCTTCTCACAATCACTACTGTTGAACCAGATGCCACCGATTCTATACCCCTGCATTTGGTTTTTCTTACCTAAGATTTTACTTTTCTCACCACTGAAAAGTCATCTTGTTATAAGATGTGAGGCAAACAAATTTAATACATAAAATAAAAAGTGCATTTCATTGGATAAAGCCCAATATTCTTGTCTTGTCAATATTCTTCTGTATCTTGAGTCTGTCTTGTAAAGTCTTGGTTATTCCCTCCAAATTGATGTTATCTACAAATTTGATGGGTTCCCCTTCTATCTCCTCATCTAACTCATCTAACTCATTTGTGAAGATGTTGAATAGTACTAGACAGAATCTTGAGGAACCCCACTGCATGATTCCCTCCATTTAAATATAGTTCCATCAAGGACTACATATTGAATGTAATTGGTCAGCTAGCTGCAAATCCATCTGGTGGTAGTTTTGCCTATCCCACATTTTTCTATCTTACCAAGAAGTAGGCTGTGATCTACTTTGTTAAAAGTGTTACTGAAGTCTAATAAACTGTGGCAACAATATATTCCTGATCCACCAATTTAGTCACTTTGTCAAAGAAGGCAAATAAATTTGTCTGATTATCTGTTTTTAACAAATCCATGGCTTTTACTAATAGCTTTGCTCATTTCTAATGCTCACAAATTCGTTGTTTGATTATCTTTTCCAGGATTTACCCAAGTATTGATCAGGCTAATTAGTCTATAATTTACTGGATCCATTTTTTCCCTTTTTTGAAGATTAGAACCACATTATCTCTTCCATAGAACTTGGCTCCAGGAGCTTTGAAAGGTTTTGTTCAGTGATTCCAAGATCATGTCTGCCAGCTCCTTCAGAACCCTGGGATGTAATCCATCTGGTCCAGATGATTTGAACTCATTTAGTATGGATAGATATTCTCTTATTATTGTCTTGCTCATTTTAACTTGTATTCGTATTCTGTTTTCTACAATACTGTGTTTGAAAGATGGATTATTATTTTTCTTTTGTGTAAAAACAGATGCAAAGAAGGAATTAATCCTTGACAAAGTTGCTTTCCTCACTTCATTGGAAATTATTACCAGTTATGAACATTAATGATTATATTAAAGGTTTTATTTATATACAATTCAAAAGCAACAAATGCTTGCATCAGCAGATATTATTGGTTAGGGTGAAACAGGAAAATTGCCACCTGAATAGCTAAGCAGTGAATAAGAAATGGCCACAATTAAGGGTGTGCAATATAGCAATTCAGGCAAGGAATCATGGGTTTGTCCATGCTTATGGCTAGAGAAAAACAGCCATGGAACATTTGTACATGCTGCTGCTGTTATGGACTAAGCCAACGCAGCGATACAACCATCAACAGCTTTACTTTACAGCACGCTTGTAATCCTGCACTTCTCATTGGCCCGTAGATAGCGAGTCATGATTGGTCGCTTTGGCGACTCTGATTGGCTGTTAACAGGGGCCCCTGATTGGACGCTTGTGAAAGCGGTAAACTCAATTCATTGGTTGTTTTGACAGCAGCCACCTCTATAAAAGAGCTGCTGCTGCCCAAGTATTTTGCTCTGTTCTTTCTTGATAATAAAGAGTTGAAGTCACCGTTTGATGTCTCGTCTCCGTTCCTTGCACCCATGCCCAGGACTTAACACTGGCAACGAGGATGGGATACGGAGACAATAGAGCTGACTAAGAACGCATCGAACAAGACAGAGCACGTGGCGAAAGAGCGCACGCAACAAACGGCAAGATGACCAGTGGCGCCATACTACCCGCTCCATTCGACCCAGCAACCGAAGACTGGGACTCATATATAGATCACTTCCAGATGTTCCTGGAGACCAACAATTTAAAAGATGCTACACCTGGCAAGAAACGAGCGGTGTTCCTGACCCATTGCAGCCCTGCTGTTTTCAAAATGTNCTCCAATCTTTTCTTAAACGAAAGGACGAGAGCATTGGAAATTTCGTAGCTGACCTCCGGAACCTAGGAGGCCTTTGTGGTTTTGCAAACTTAGAGGAAGCCCTAAGAGACCACATAGTTCTGGGATTAAATGCACCACATGTGCAGAGTAAGCTGATGGCAAAAGGTGACATCAGCCTTACAGATGTCATCGCTGACACTACTGCCACAGAAGCAACCAGGAAGTCAGCCACTCGAATGCGCCGAGCGAACGCACTGCTTTGCCAACTCGCCAACGAGAGCCCACTCGTCACTGAGAAGCATGCTACCACAACCCACCACGAAGACCTCGAGTCATCCTCAGACAGTGAGGAAGAGGAGGTCAACCAGCTCCACTCGGAACAAGAGCAAAGGAACCAGAGGCATCCGCACCAATGTGCGGGTTGTGGGGCAAACCACCCATGATCGGACTGCAAATTCCTCGACGCACTCTGCCGTACCTGCGGAAAAAGAGGCCACATCGCGAAGGTCTGCAGAAGCAGACAAGAGTCCAGTCCCAACTGAAGGGAGAACAACCTCCGTCGGGAGATAGGCAAACTTCCTGAGAACCAGGACCGTCTGAACCACCAATGGAACAACCACTACTACTACAGAAACCAAGCACCTGCCTCTTCAACGAAACGAGAAGAGGCCCACCAAACCATTACTATTGGCCACGCTTCATTGTTCAATGCTAAGAAGATCCGCGTAAAGGTTACTATTAAAAATCAACCATGCATGATGGAAGTCGATTCCGGATCGTCCCTATCGATGGTATCCTGGAAAACCCTCAAACAGCTGATCCCTGCCATCTGCCGCCAGGACCTCAGCATGCAATGAATCTCCCTGAAAGACTACCAGGGAAACAGAATTCCAGTTGTCGGTTCCAGCCACGTCCAAGTATCCTTCAAGGACCGCAAAGCAATGCTTCCCCTGACTGTCATTGATCGTGATCGACCCAGCTTGTTAGGGTTACAGTGGTTCACCCAACTCGGGATTGAACTAGCCGGCATTCACCAAAGCAGAAGCGACGACTGGGAAGAGGCTCTCATCCAGGAATTTCAGGATGTGTTTACAGGAACGTTAGGCAAGTACAAGGGGACCCCTATATCATTTAATCTCAGCCCCAATGTAGCTCCCATTTGGCTTAAGCCTTGTCGGGTACCTTTTGCCTTAAAACCGAAGATCGACGAGCAGCAAGATAAACTGATAGGCCAGGGCGTATTGGAACCGATTGACCATGCCCGCTGGGAAACCCCAATAGTAACGTCCATGAAGCCAGATGGATCGTTAAGAATTTGTGGGGATTACCGGGCCACCTTAAATCATGCTCTTCAACAGAGCGCTTACCCAGTACCGGTGGTTCAACACCTTCCTCATTCCCTGGGTGGCGGAAAAATATTTGCGAAATTGGACTTAGCTCAGACGTATCAGCAACTACCTGTAGACACAACAACTGCAGGAGCCCAGACAATAGTTACACATCGAGGCGCCTTCAAGTGCAATAGACTCCAATTCGGAGTAAGCGTGGCTTGGCATTTTCCAAAGTTTAATGGAGAGACTATTACAAGGCATAAAAAGCACCATGCCTTATTTTGACAACGTCCTAATAGCTTCCCCCACTAAAGAGTTATTAGTACAATGACTCAGAAAAGTTCTTCAGAAATTTAAAGACACTGGTCTGAAGGTAAAAAGGGACAAGTGTCACCTTTGTATGGAGAGAGTAGAGTTCCTGGAATACCTTCTCGACAGACAGGGAATCCACCCCACCGAACAAAAACTAACCGCAATCAAAAATGCCCCGAGACCTAGGAATAAGACAGATCTCCAAGCCTTCCTGGGACTCATTAACTTTTATAACATCTTCTTGCCCCAGAAGGCAACCATAGCTGAGCCCCTACACAGACTTCTCGACAAAAAGGCTTCCTGGGTCTGGGGACGGCATGAAGAGAAAGCGTTCCAAGAGGTCAAAAATCTTTTAACCTCCAATGCTGTATTAATGCAATACAATGAGACTCTACCTTTGATGGTGACCTGTGATGCCTCACCATTTGGAGTGGGAGCCATTTTAAGCCATGTCCTACCGAATGGAAACGAGGCACCTATTGCGTTCTTTTCGAGAACTTTGTCTAAAACCGAAAGGAACTATAGTCAACTTGATAAAGAGGCTCTCGCAATTGTATCTGCAATTAAACGTTTCAATGAATATGTATGTGGGAGACCCTTTACCATAATTATAGACCACAAGCCGCTACTTGGTATTTTGGTGGGAAACAAACCAACTGCCCACATCTTATCACCAAGAATGACACGTTGGTCAGAATTTTTAGCCGCCTATGATTACTGATTGCAACATCGCCCGGGGAAAACCATTTCCCACGCTGACGCTTTGAGCCTTTCTCCACTTCCAGACATCATAGAGGACACTGCTGCAACCTTTGCCATATTGCAAATTGAAACCCTCAAATCGCCGCCGCTGACTGCTCAAGACATCACCTTAGAGACAAAAAAGGACCCTGTTCTGGCACGAGTCCTCAGCTGGGTAGAACGGGGTTGGCCGGTCAGCGAAACCAATTACACGTTCAAGCCATTTAGGAATCATCAAACAGAGCTATTTTCCCAGAAAGGCTGCAGAGTGTGGGGAAACAGAGTCATAGTCCCGGAGAAATTACAATATAGGGTGTTGAAAATGTTGCACGATGGACATCCAGGCATCGTGCGGATGAAGGCATTGGCCAGGAGTTACGCATGGTGGCCTGGCTTAGACAAACAGATAGAGACCTGGGTAGCAAAATGCAGCAAATGCCAGGAGACTTGCTCCACTCCTCCAAAAACTCCCCCAACGCAATGGGAAATGCCTCAAGGTCCTTGGTCCCATATCCACATTGATTTTGCAGGACCCACAAGAGGGCACACTTTCCTCCTAACAGTAGATGCCTATTCAAACTGGCTTGAAGCCCACAAGATGAAAAGCACCACCACAGATGCAGTCACTAAAAAACTGAATAAACTATTCACTACCCACGGATTCCCAGATGTCCTGGTCTCTGATAATGGCCCCCAATTCACTGCCCTGCCATTCGAACAGTACCTGGCAGATCGGGGCATCCGCCATGCTTTAACATCGCCAGCTCACCCGGCAGCCAGTGGTATGGCTGAGCGAATGGTTCAATTTGTAAAACAGACCTTGCACAAAATGGACCATGGCGACATTGACGACAAAATAAACCAGATGCTTCTTCTCCAGCACATAACCCCAAACAGTACCACGAACAAAACCCCAGCAGAACTCCTGATGGGCCGCAAACTTTGCTCGCATCTCAATCGCCTTCACCCAAACTACACGCCAGAAAAAACCCCGGGATCCAGCAGCAAGTGTCGGGCGTTCCAGGAAGGTGACCTCGTGTTTGCGAAAAACTTCTCGGGCAACCCATTGTGGGTCCCCGCAACCATAACACAACCTACAGGACCCCGATCCTATCTCCTACAAACTACAGATGGTAAGATGTGGAAACACCACAAAGATCAACTCCGTTCCAGATTAGCACCGGAACCCCTCACTGGGGGGGGGGGAAGGAACATTGAGGAGGCCGAAGAAGAAGAAATGGTAATCGAAACCCAACAGCCTACACAACCAACTAGGGGATAGTCACCATCCGAAGGAGAACCGAGCCAGGGAGTGGCCTTGCCGCATAACAGCATTGCAATGGAAGCGGATCCAGGGAACCCGGAAGACAGCACTAGCGTAAGCAGGGAAAGCAGCCCAGGGGCACGATCTTCAGCATCCAGCCCAGCTAGCAGCCCACCAGAACCAGAACCAAGACAGAAACCAGTGGAACAGCGCAGGTCAAGCAGACAGGTGAAGCGACCTGCCTATTTGCGAGAATACTTCACCCCACCCCTCAGACGGAACCTAGGGGGGAGGGGTGTTATGGACTAAGTCAATGCAGCGATACAACCATCAACAGCTTTACTTTATAGCAGGCTTGTAATCCTGCATTTCTCATTGGCCCATAGATAGCGAGTCGTGATTGGTCGTTTTGGCCAGTCTGATTGGCTGTTAACGGGGCCCCCTGATTGGATGCTTGTGAAAGCGGTAAACTCAATTCATTGGTTGTTTTGACAGCAGCCAGCTCTATAAAAGAGCTGCTGCTGCCCAAGTATTTTGCTCTGTTCTTTCTTGATAATAAAGAGTTGAAGTCACTGTTCGATGTCTCGTCTCCGTTCCTTGCGCCCATGCCCAGGGCTTAACAGCTGCCATCGTAAGAGGGAAGTGAGAGGGAAGGAGCACTTTAATAGCAGTAATGTATGATTGAAAGCATTCATGTTTTATTTCTCCTCTTAGGATAGTGTTTCCCCTTTTAATATAATGGAACCAGTTCAAGTCCTTATGGCACCCTGGAATCCTATGGGATTCAATTTTACACACACCCATACACACACACACACACAAACACACAGCATAAGGCACAGATTCAGTTCTTGGACACCCACCTGCTATTTTACCCACTGACGGCATTATTAGTACTGAAATCATAGAAATATGATTCTCCTTGACATGAGCTGTTAGTGTAATCTGTCTTGTCTGGGCTGGTATACCTGTCACCAGGTTAACATTGTTGACCTCACCACAAGGCCTTTTATTGTTGTATTTCGCTGGCAGCAATCAGGAAGGTGACTCAGGAGTAAGAATGCTAATTAATGGCCCCTCCCTCTAGGGACTATATAAGCAAAAGGCAAAAGTTCGAAGGAGTTAGTGTGATGATTACAGACTCAGATTTATTGGACTAATTGGCTGCAAGCCAACTGTTATCTACAAAGAGGGTTATTTGTGGAATAAAGCCATGAACGTTTCAGTTTTGGAGTTTATTTGTTTTTGCTTTCAGAAACTTTGGCTCGGACAGAACATTTATAGAACATTCTGTATTATAAGCGAGATAGAAGGTTGCTCATCAGTGAAATAAATCCAACCTAGTCACCCTTTAATTCCGTGATAAATTATGTTTTGTTATTTAAAACAAGAGCTTTGCTTCTTTAATAGTTTTCTACTTTTAATTTTCAACTTTCTAATTTTCAACTTTTAAACCAAATTAATAATTGCAAATTTTCTTCTCAAGACTGTGAAAAACCAGCTCACTCATACCTATATCAGTTCAGAGGTTCAGAAAAAAGTGGTCCCAAGATTGAAATCATGAAGTGAAAGAAGGCTAGCAATCAAAAATATGACCCTGTGTGTAAGTTTAGGTAATAAGTAAATAACATTTGAAAATGAACAGTCTTCAATCCAGTCCCCAAAGTCTCTTTTCTATCACTGCCACCCATCCCAGCAAATAAGAGGAGGTAATGGGTAGCCAAATTATTAGCAACAAATGTTTCCCATCACACCAGCCTACCATGGTGAAACAACAGGATTTCCAGTATATTGAGGATAATTATCTATTTCAGTTTAGCAGAATACCAGTCACAAGACTTTATCTCCGGCCATTTTGATATGCATGATAGAAAAAATGGTTGTGAAACTTTAAATAGATCTGGATATAATTGAAAATCTCCACCAGATTTTTAGGCAAAAAAAAGATGTGATTTATCAAGAACTTCTTTTTTTAGCACCTCTGTTTAAATAATCCCCTCAGGAAAAGTACTTTCATAATGTCTTCTCTTGGGATTAAATTAAAACAAGGAAAGCCAATTCGGCTAAAGAATAATGGGGAGATGATTAGGGAAAGCAGCTGCCTTGTAGTTCAATACATACAAGAATATTACTGTCCAATGATTAAAATGTCTTCAAAATTATGTTCTCCTTTAAAAATAATATCTAAAGTAATTTTTAATTCATTACGATGAATAGAAACTCATAGAAAACACATCAAGAGTTTCATCTGAAGTCTGTTTTTAAGACCTGACTTGCAGAAAGCAGCATCTGTGTCCTTCTTTGTCTAGAGACCAACTAGCTGGAAATGATTGCTAGAATCGAGGCATATAAACTGACCGCGTAATCTATAATACATCTCTTTAAATGTGCACATACATATAAAAACATTCACATCTGCTAATGAAGATAAAGAAATAGTATACTATCAAGTATTTTAATCAGTTGGAAACTTTTCATTGAAATTACTAATAAGGCATCAGGAATTTCAAATATATATACAGTATAAACAAAGCACTGCATATACGCCCTCCTACTTATTCTTTAAGTGCAGCAATTATTTTATGGCATCAAAAAAATCAAGATTAATTTTAGAAAACTGTGTTGGGCACAGCAAGATCTTTTTATTAGGGTCTATTAGTTGTGTGGATGCATCATTTTATTTGATGGGCAAATCAGATGAAAGATTTTCATTAGGCTTTTGTTTATTAACCTCCAAATCATATATTCCAGCTGCATAACGTACTGATAATATCACAGAAATTTAAGATGCAGTGTGATATTACTGAGTAATTTAAACTGGAATGATGTTAAGAAAGACACTGTGAGAAATAAAGAGCAGAAGGTCCTGGCATGATAGCAGGCATAATATTGGATCCATTAACACTGTGAATGTCCTTTGGGGAACTGGCAGTCTGTCACTCTGGCAGGTGCAATCATTATTTAACAAAATGTCTGAACATTTCTTACATTGGCCAGATTTGTATTTTAGCACATTCATCCATCCATTTTCAGCAGAGTAGTCCCACTGTAATAGAAAGGAACAATGCCAGAGTACATGATTCTTCTATACTACTGGCATAGGTTTTCTTGTGGGTTTTTATTACTCAAATGACACAAGTGTTAATTTTATTACTATGATTTAGTATCATGATTCCAAAATGTATGTCTTAAATGTGATGGAATAAGTTGGGCCAAATATAAAAATATTTTGAACTCAAAGACCTACTGTGAGAGATGAGAGCATCAATAAAAATAGAGATTTACAATCCCTCAATGCATTATTAATGTTATGTTCTGAGCATGGGTGCAAGGATGGAGACAAGCCGGTGAAACAGTGAACTTCAAACTCTTTATTTACATGTGA
>BHEV01066731.1:1762-15781 GCA_004319985.1 Emydocephalus ijimae | reverse complement strand
CGATAAGGAGTGATGAGAAGATTAATAGTAATAGTAGTGCAGACTTTGTAAATAGTTGGACAGTGTTGTGGGAATTATTTGTAGCAGAGTGATGGTGCTCAGGAAAAAACTGTCCTTGTGTCTAGTTGATCTGATGGTCAGAGCCCTATAGTGACATTTTGAGGGAAGGAGTTGAAATAGTTTATGTCCGGGATGTGAGGGGTCTGTAGATATTTTCACAGCCCTCTTTTTGACTCGTGCAGCATACAGGTCCTCAATGGAAGGCAGGTTGGTAGTAATTTATGTAATTTATGACAGTTTTGATGAAAACCAGCCCTTCTGGCTTTTGGCAAAACCATGCCCATGGAAAACAATGGCTTCACTTAGCAATTGCAGCATTCACTTAATAACTATTGCAAAAAAGGTCATAAAATAGAGTCCATCATGTGATTCACCCATTTTATAACTGTTATGACTTATGGCTATTAGAGTTGTAACTCAAGTCAGAACTGGAGAACTAATTGGGCAAAGAACAAAGTGGGGGAAAAAAGCATCCTACAGGAGCCAAGTCTTGCTACTATCATAGTAGAGGGGTAGCCCCCATATTTGGCTTCTTTCAGCCCCTCCCCACAGAGGCCCTGCTGAAGCTATGGACTTTTGCCCCCCCTTTCCTTATCAGAGATGCTCCTCAGCAGAATGGGACAATTTGGCACAGCCAACTCACCACGGCCAACTTGCCACGGCCAACTCACCACAGCTAACTCACCATGGGACAACTTGTCACAGCCAACTCGCTGGGAGACAATTTAACAATTCAATTTAATTATTTAAAATAAATAAAATTAATATTTGCATTTTTCTTATTCCCATTTCATTCTGCCCCTTCCTTTTACATCCTTCCTTTACATCCTTTCTATTGCACCATTTATTAGATATTAGCTTAACTCTTGTCCCACGGTGAGTTTTTCCATGGCCAGTTGGCTATGGCAAGTTAGCTCTGGTGAGTTGGCCGTGTTGAGTTGGCTACGGTGAATTCCTGAGAGCCTCTTCTGATGTTCACCTCTCCTTCCTTCAGCTCTGTTTCCAGCCAAGGTTTCCAGCATGAAGGAAATTATTCTTGAAGATGCAATTCTCTTTCCTGTCAGATTTTCGATAATATGATAAAAGCCGTGATGCCAGGAAATATTCTGTAAGACGGCAAGAGGGTGTTTATGCATCTCTTTCTCTCACACACTTCTACCCTTTTATTCTTCACTCTAAATAAAGTTTAGCTGCAGTTCATGCTGCGATGCACGGGTAGAACACTCCTCTGTATTTGAGCTGTCAAATTTGGAGCTCTGAGGATTTTTCTGACACTTTGTAGAGTTTTCTACATTTCACCAAATGTGACTCTGAGCTAATGCAGGGCTCAGAGATGCTCTCACATTTCCCCTCCCCTCTGCTTCTCTTTCTGTTCGATGGCAGAGAATTTGCTTCTGAAAGTCCTCTGAGGGAAACAGAATTGAGACAGCTGCAGATTTCGTGCTCTTTGTCAAAAGGTGGCACAAAAGAAATGGTACAAATGTCCTTGGTGGTCACAGCACTGTCGTCTCTCCAATGATTCTGGGTAAGCTGACCACATGGAGTTGAGAGTGGGGCGGGGCTTTATATCTTCTCTTGGGCTTTGCACTTGAGGTTCTTGTGCAAGGACATGTCTTCTATTGGCTGTTGTCAGACCCCCATGAGGCCATGTAAGAGTCATAGTAAGGGCATGGTAAGGGCAAAGTACAAATCCTAGGTGTTTGAGTTACATTTGATTGAAGTTTGCTAGGGGTGGTACAACTGAGATGATGCAATAAAGGGGCTTTGGGCAATTCCTGTTGTTGCTGAAGGATAATCCTACCTTTGTTGGATCTTGAGTGAGGGCTATTTGTTTATGAATAGAGCTACCTAGATACTTGGCTTCTTTCAATAAGCTCTTTATTTGTTAAGTGCTGACATCTGCTGAGGGCTATTAAGAAAGGAGGGGGCTGCTTTCCATCTGGAAAAACATGTTTCTCCATTTCTCCCTTTGGGAAAGTATAATAATCTGCCCTTTTTTAATATTCCTCAAAATATTTTTAATATTCCTCAAAATATTTCATTCTTCTAGGAGAGGGGTGGCTTCCCACAAGGGTTTTCCTCCTAAAAGCCTTGGCTGAGCCTATGCCCATGATGGTGAACCTATGGCACACGCAGAGCCATTTGTGTGGGCACATGAGCCCCAGGCAAACTTACATGCGTGCACAGACCAGCTGATTTTCAGGCCTTTTTCAGCCTGCCAATAAGGCTGTTTCATCACTTCCTGTATTTCCAGAAATACCAGAAGTGATTAAACGGTCCCATTTTTCAGCCTGCAAAGGCTGCAGAGGCTTCCCTCAAGCATCTGGCAGGCCAAAAATCAGCTGGGAGGCACAGTGCAGGTAAAGGGGCAGCAGGGGGAATCATATGTGCATGCATAGGGGGCATGGGGGTGTGCACATTGCCTTCTGGGTGCTGGCATGTGAGCAAGCATGCAATTTTTGGCACAGGACCCCAAAAAGGTTAGCCACCACTGGCCTATGCAATGCAAGTTGAACATAGCTTTCTGGTGTCTGATCCATTGTTTTGCAACCTGAGTAACTTTAAAGATGTATGGACTCCAACTCCCAGAATTCTCCTGCCCCCACGAAGCTAGGGAATCCTGGGAGTTGAAGTCCACACATCTTAAAGTTGCTGAAATTAAGAAATATATAGGATATCAATCATATCCTATAAGCCAGTATTGAACATCCTATGGCTGGGGTGTCAAATGCAAGGCCCACGGACCTGATTTGGCCCATGGGGTGCAAATATCTGGCCCAGGGGCCAGCCTGGAAATGGCAAAGGACCAGCCCATGGTACCTCTGGCAACCAAAACATTCTTGGCCTGGACCTCCTGCAGCACTTTGCTGGCCAAAATGGGGCACGGGGGGTGTTTCCATGCACACCCCCTCCCTGTGCCCTGGTTTGGCCAACAATGTGTCCAAAAGATACCTGTCCTAAAGTATCATGGCTGTTTATGACCCCTACCACCATAACACCTCCAGACCTTGCGCAGCTGAAGCTTTTAATTTGATACAGTGCAAAATAATTGTATTTAATTTGATGTGAAATCCATTAAGTTTGTCCTCTTTTCCAAAAGATCCAGGAAGAGGAAGATCCAGGAAAATATAGCTTGGTTTGATGCCAATACTTACCAAGGAAGCGTTTAAAGCAAATCACATGAGACCAGATTTTCTAAACCAGTGGTTCCCAAAGTGGGCGGTAGCACCCCCAGGGGGCAGTGGGATGCCTTAGGGGGCCGCTAAGAGGCAAGGGGACCGGCAGGGGGTGCTAAGAGGTGGCAGGAGGTATTCGAGGTGCTGGCCCTGCAGGGTCACCCCATTGACTGTTGCACCGCTCGAATGCGGAACCCGTGTACAGCGCCCCAAATGTGGAACCCATGTATGGCGAGCCTTGCCATGCTGGGGGGAAGGGGAAGGGGCGGAAAGGGGGTGCCTTAGCTTGCAGGCTGCCTTCCCCGATGGAAGCAGCAGAGGAGCACCAGAAGGCCCAAAATTAAAAACCCCCCAAGGCACACAGTGGAAGGGGTGGGTGGTCCGGTGTTAGGGCCTCCTTCCCCAGAGGAGAACAAGGAAGTACACAATGCCCACCTGGCCTCCGCCTCTCCAGCCAGCTGGGCTTGCATGCAGGATGGGAGTGGGTGCAGCTGCAGCTCTCCAAGGCATGTGGTTCGGTTCGGTTTGGCTCTATGTGGCCGGGCCGGACCTAGAACCTAGCCTCCCTCCCCAGCCCGGTTCTTCTGACCAAGCACTGTGCTTGCTTGCTTTCCAAGCAATTGTTCCCTCCGCCTCCCCTCCACCAGTCTGGGCTGCTTCTGCACGCCTTCCTCCTCTTGGGCAGAGTGTAAAGATGGGCGGAGCACTTCCCCGAAGTTGGGAGTCTCTGAGCGTGTGCAGAGTATTTCCCCTTGCTTGGCCCGATGGAAGTGGACCTTGGGTCAAAGCAAAGAAGGTGAAGTCTGCTGCATCGCTGTCCTGGGGAGGTTGGCATTGCAAAATTGGATGTCAAAGAAAGAACAGGGGCAGAGGGGCAGCTGCATTAAGGAGCAGAAAGATCTTAGCCATGGTTTATTGACTAAGCCGGAATCAAACAGCATGCTAAACTCTAAACCAGAATGGCTGGGTTGATATATTCAGCCATGTTTCTCAACCTTGGCAACTTGTGTGGATTTTAATTTCCACTCTGGCTTTTCTCTACTTTCCCAAAGTGAAGTCACTGTTGCATTCTGTCTTTCTGTCTGTCTGCCTGTCTGCCTGCCTGCTTTCCTGCCTGCCTACCTACCTACCTATCTACCTACCTGCCTGCCTGCCTGTCTTTCTATTTACCTACCTACCTATCTATCTACCAATATAAATTGATCTGTCTGTCTATCTATCTATCTATCTATCTATCTATCTATCTATCTATCTATCTACTTTTTCTACCTACCTACCTACCTATCTATACATACATACATCCAAAAAGTCTGTCTGTCTGTCTTCCTGCCTGCTTGCCTACCTGCCTACCTACCTACCTACCTATCTATCCATACATTCATCCAAAAGGTCTGCCTGCCTGCCTGCCTGCCTGCCTGCCTGCCTGCCTATCTATCTATCTATCTATCTATCTATCTATCTATCTATCTATCTATCTATCTATCTATCTATCTATTACGTACCTATCAACCAATATATCTACCTACCTACCTACCTACCTGTCTTTCTCTGTTTCTCTGTCTCTCTCTCTCTATCCATCCATCCATCCATCCATGTTCAAAGTGCTGGCCCTGCAGGCACATCGGGAAAGTAGAGAAAAGCCAGTCGGAGGGAGGGAGAGAGAGACGGGGGGGGGGGAGAGAGAGAGAGACCTGATGCATCAGATTGAAATGAGGCCTAATTTAGACTGAGGCCCTTTTCCACATTGAAACATCTTTGGCTTCTATTAAAGGTTTTATGGACAAAACATGGTCAAGACTATCACATGGTCAAGAAGCTCTCACATTTTGTTGAGGCTTTAAACAGGATCCATTGGACCAGATCTCCACCCTAAAAAATTACTTTTCCCCAATGTATTACAGAGCCAATTCTGAAGAAGGTAAAACCAAAATGTGCTGATAAATTACAAGGAGAACACATACACATAGACTTCCTTCTAACCCTGCTGGAGCAGGTGATTGGACTAGAATAGATATCTCATTATCTTTCTCCTCCCTCCTTCTTTATTTTTTCCTTTCTGTCCCTTCTTTCCATCCCCCCTTTCTTTGTCCCTTTTTCTTTCTTTCCCTTTTCTCTTTCTTTTCTTCCTCTCCCTTTTCTCTCTCTCTCTTTCCCTCTCTCAGGCTCACCCCATTGACTTGGTGCACTGCTCTGCTCGGACTTGCTTGGGCAGGTCCCTCTGGTGCAGCAGGGCTCAATGGGGTGGACCTGTAGGGCCGGCACCTAGAACACGGCAGTGGTGGCACATTTGAAAAGTAGAGCAAAGCCAGAGATCGGTAATTTTTGCTGCAAAGAATCACAAAAGCTTCTGGGTTGTGCACACGAAGGGACACACATGTCAATGCAATTCAGCAACATAAAATAAAGAAATACAAATAAAACAAACCAACAAGAATCGGCAAAGCATCTCTGATTAGATTCTATTCCAGAATCTAATCAGAGATACTTTGCCGATTCTAGTCCAATGACCTGCTCCAGCAGGGTTAGAAGGGAGTGTGTGTGTATGTGTGTGCATAGATGTCAAAACTCCCAAAACAGGTCAAGTAGCTCTGGGGAGGCCAGTCATAAATTAGAACACTTGCTAAACAAACAGCCATTTAGTGAGGACCATTTGTATTTGGCTTGTCAGTCACCTGGCCTTGCCCACCCAGTCATATGACCACCAAACCACACCTACCCGGTCATGTGACCAGCAAGCCATGCCCAGCCAGCAAGCCACACCAGCCAGTCATGTGACCAGCAAGCCATGCTCACCCAGTCACATGACCAGCAAGCCACACCCACTCAGTCACATGACCAGCAAGCCACACCCTCAAATTAGTCCACACCCACAAAAATTTGAATCCCACCCCTGGGTGTGGGGCACCGAGGATGAGTTTGTAGCACCAAGAGGATGGTGGATTGAAAAAGTTTGGGAACCACTGTTCTAAACCCCTTGAAAACAGTGCAGGGATTACTAGTAACCAGCATGGGTTTATGGAGAACAAATCTTGTTTGGAAGAGAACTTGCTTCATAACTAGTGGAACTGACATGGACATCAAATCTCTTGTACATGGCAAATTATCTGATGACGTATTCTGAACAGAACTTTAATGGTAGATGAATTCCGCTGGTTTGAAAATGATGACATCCTTATCAAATGATAATCAGATATTGTGTGGTAGCCACAAGGTTCAGTCCTGGCCCAACTCTCTAAAGCTACAATAAATAAGGATTTGAAGGCTTCCTGTTTTGAGCTTCCCCAAAGACGGACTGCTGGCCGCAACTGTGCGTGGCTTTGGCCTGTGCTTCAGCATTGGAGAGCCCCAATCGACCAGATTTGGGGAAGAAGCCATCTCGTAGGGGCGGTGGAGGAAGGGGAGACCATCAGCCAGGTAGAGGGGATACAAAATACACCACACAAAACAAGCTGCCTAGAGAGGTCTACATCAGGTTCACCAGAAAAAATGTAAGAGATATTATATATAGAATCATAAAGGACAAGCCTATGGTATATAAAGAAAAAGAGATCACAACCTTGAAACAAATTCCAGGGTTGGTAAGAGAGTTGAGGAAGGACTACAGATCTCTGGCGATACTCCTGAATAAACGAAACATCTGGTTCCGATGGCTGGTCCCTGAAGGAATGCTGGTGACGTGGCAAGAAAGAAGAATAAAAATTGATACTATTGAAGAAGCACAAGAACTTTACAATCAGTTGATGGAAATAGAGGAAGAGGGGAGCAGCAAAGAAGAGTCAGAAAGCAAGAGACAGGAGGACCAACAAGATCAGCAACAGGGAATACAGGAAATGGACCAAGAAGAGAGAGGCAAAGATAAGAGTGCACTCAGCGAAATATAGTGAGAGTGAGTGCACTCAGGGAAATGTAGTGAGAGTGAGTGCACTCAGGGAAATGTAGTGAGATGTAGTGAGAGTGGTGAGGAATAACACACAACCAGCATACAGATACACTGAATAGTAAAATATAGGTTTTACTTCCAGTAAACGGGTAAACAAAATCCAACAAACAGTCCAAATCATACACGGTTAAAGCAGGTAGTATTCAATACAATCAGTCCAGGGATAATCCAAAAACAAAGGCCAGTATCATAAACAAAGTTCAGTAAATGAAGTTTACTAACAGTTTGCAAGACTCACAGCAATCCAAGCAGAATGACAATCAGGCAAAAGGCAATAGGGAAATGCAAGAACAGAGCAAACCAGGTTTCTGGCTCCATCTTATGGTCATTGAAGGAACCTCAGTCAGTCACAATTACAGCACTCTCTTAAAGATATTAAAGAACTATCCTGGTTTATATATTGCCAACCCAACTGTTAGGTGACTATCATTCCTAACATTCTCCTCTTTGGGTAGGACAATATATAAAACCTTACAGTTTAAGTCCATATTCCTCACAGCAAGCCTTATGTTTTACAGTGCCTTGGGCTTTTGTAAAATGATCTGCAATGTTATTCTCTGACATGCAGTACTCCAATATAATAATTTTACTTTGAACACATTGTCTCACATTTAGATATTGTAGATCGGTGTGTTTTACAGCAAGATTTGAAGCCATCTGAATTGCTGATTGGTTGTCTTCATATACAACTATAGGTTCATTTACATTAATTCCCATGTTTATCTTTAATTGTTTATAACATACTAAGTCTGTACATAATAGAGACAAACATGAGAATTCAGCCTCCATTGTTGTTAAGCTTAGATGTTTTTGTTGAATAGACCGCCATCCAATTAACACCTTTCCTAATAACACTACAGTACCTGATGTTGATTTACATGTAGGTACGTCTGTAGCAAAACTTACATCGGCATATGCAGTTAAACTTAGTTCATCCTTAGGCTCCAAATATAACACAAAACTGAATAAAACTTGTTTTTTTAAAAAAGGATTTGGATGAAGAGATGGGAAGATTGCTTATCAGATGGCAGTTAAAACCAACAGTGACATTCAAGAAAGGTAGAGAAACCTGAGGATAGAGAAATGGGTTGGGAATAATATAGCTAAAATAGAAAAGCACGCAGAGGTAAAATTTAAAAAATATAATGGAATGGAATTGAAATGCATAGCTACCTGGGAATCTGGGCAGTCAGACTTAGGAAAAAGTCCTCAGAAACCTTCATCACAAACAGCATACAAATCAGGTGTGTGAAAGGGCTGCAACAAAGGTAAACACTCTTTTAGGATGCAGTAACAGAAGAGAAAGTTCTAAACAAGAGGAAGAAACCCTTCCATATATGCTAAAAGAAGTACAAAAGCAAGAAGGGAATCAAAATTAAATCCCACAGAGGCTGCAATGAGCTGAGTGTCAGCGTTCCAACTAACCAGTTCTAAATCAATAAACACCAAGACAAGCATTTCCTCAAAGTATTAGAGTTGTCCTATTTTCCCATATCTGGGAAAACCCAAACCTGAGAGTTCCAGGTTTTCCCTTTCCAAAAGAGAGATCCATCCCCTCCATCACATGGCCCAATCAAATCTTCATCCCAACTGGAGACCTCCCTCCAGTCACTCCCCTCCAGGTGCTGGGCAACATGTCCTTGACTCTCTGAGAAAGAATGTTGTTGTGTCTAATCTTCCACTTCTCGGTAAAATCCCCCCTCCCAAATTCCCAGGCACTGAATGTGGCAGCCTCGAAGCTTCCAAGGATGACACTGAGGATGTTTGCCCTAAAGAGAAGAGGGAGCAGGGAGTCTACTGCCTGAAAGGATGTTACAACCACCATCCCCCAAAAAGCTGAAGACTTCCCTCCTCTCTGACTGAAGACTTAGGGACAAAAAAATAAGAGGTGCAGTGACACAAAGGCAGATTAAATGTGACAAGAAACATTCTAGGAGGGGGACAGCTTAACCAAGATTCAGAGCAGACAGTGGGCTCCCCTCCACTACTTGTGTTCCTCTCTCTCAACCCAAGCAACCTCACAGGGTGGTTGTTGTAGAGAAAATAGGAGGAGGAAAATTGTGTTGGATATGTTCACTGCCCTGAGTTAGTTGTAAAAATAATAAAGATGGGAAATAAATAAGAAAAAAGAAAGGAAGAAAGAGAGAGGGGGGAAGGAAGGAGAGAAAGAGGGGGAAGGAAGGAGGGAAAGAGAGGAAGGAAGGAAGGAAGGAAGGAAGGAAGGAAGGAAGGAAGGAAGGAAGGAAGGGAGGGAGGGAGGGAGGGAGGGAGGAAGGAAGGAAGGAAGGAAGGAAGGAAGGAAGGAAGGAAGGAAGGAAGGAAGGAAGGAAGGAAGGAAGGAAATTCAAGCAGAGGCAATTAACAAAGACCTGGACTAGGTCAGAGTTCCCCAACCTTTCTGGCTTTCTGGACTGGTGGGGGGGGGAAGGGGAGAGGATGGTTCCATGTGCCTGCCACTCATGCAATTGGAGCATGCATAAACATGCATGCCTGCTGCTCACATAAGCAGGGATGCATGCCCACCACTTCTGCTCAAGGCCCAGATAGCTGGAGTGGACCCCACGAAAGCTGAAACTGCCAGACATCCTAGGAAAGCTAAGAAGTCTGCAAATTGCCAGCTCAATTCACCTGGATGGTGTGTGTGTGTGTGTGTGTGTGTGTAATCTGATATCCCCTTAACAAATCATCCATCTTCTTCTCAACTTGGCTCTGCACCTTGCAGGCCACCCTGTTTGATGCTTCCTGACGTTTTTGGGTGCAACATCCTTTGGCCCTCAGGGAAATGTTGGTGTTCCTTCATCCCAGATACAAATGATTCTGGCTCTGCCACTGAAGGGAGCAAGATCTACATTCCCCCCCCGCCGCCCCTTCAAGAGGCTTGCTACTCGCACAGCTTGCTGCTCGCATAGCTCTATTGAGTATGAATGGCTGACAGGCCCATCTGTCATGAACAGCAGCCACAGTCTTGGCGAGAACCCTGAGCTGTGAAAGAAAGAGAGGAAAAAACAGCAAAACCAAACTGCAAGAAAGCCACTGAGCTGTAACCCTAAACACATTCAAAGCAGCTTTTCCGGGGCTTTCCATCCTGAGCAAGAGGAGATATAGCTGCCTGGCTGGCACTTGGCAAGAAGGGCAGCCCTACCGCTGGAGCAGAAGGTGGCAGGGAGTTTCCTTCCAAATGCCCCCTTGATTGCACACCTGCTCCTCTCACACCTGCAGTTGGTGAGGGGGAGAATTCAGGTGGGAGGCAGGAAGGAAAAATCCCATAAGGGGAAAGAAAAGTGGACACAGGTGGGAGGTTGAGTGGCCAGTCATGACCAGGAGCAGCCCTCACTGGTGTTCTGACCTGGGCTTCACGAAATCCCGAAGCAGACTCCTCGTCCCGACAAAACCCCTTTTTAATAGGCTAATGTGAATTCCTGTCATTCACATCCAGCAAAGTCCCAGCAAACAGTCTTTCAAGGGTGATTTACAACCACAGACCTTATCAGGCTTGGAGAGTTGCGCAATGCTGTACAAGGAAATACTTGGCAAGGAGCCTCTGTGAGTCCTCTGTGAGATTTGATGAACAAATCTTCACACTAATTAAACAAACTAATTGTTTCCTGCAAGCACCACTCCCCTTTTGCTCCTCTTTATTCCCTATGGGAGGGGTCATTCATCATCCATCTCTGCCTTTATTTCCTTGTTCCTTAACTGTTCCCTTCTCCTGGCAGCTCTGTCCATGCACACATCAGGAACAGGCTCCAGCTGTTCTTCTGCCTCACTGATGTCTGACTTCCAAGGCAGCTGATAACTGTCAGATGGCCCTGGCCCCATCTCTGCCTCAGATGCAGAGCCCTTGTCAGAGCCTACCCCAGACTCCAGGACTGGCCCATGTTCCTCCTCAACCTCCTCACTGTCTGAGTCTGCCACCAGCTCCACTGGCCACTGGCAGGCCACAACAATTGGTGCAGGGGTCAGGAGAGCAAAGGACATCAGACAGCAGAAAGCCAGCTGGCTCATGTGGACCAGGGGAGACTTCCAGTCTCAGCTACCACTGAGTAACAAGGAAGTGAGGAGAAATGGCCTCTGTCATCTCTGCTCAAGCTTGACAAATTAATGAGTTTGGGCACCCAAGTCGTTCCCAAGTTGAAAAGGACCCTTTGTTTTGCCATCTCTTGCAAGGAGCAGAAGATTTTACTTCATTTCAGGATGCCCTGACCGGATGGTATGCAAGCCGGTGGGATTATCCTATTTTGTACTGGTAGTCCTTGACTTATAACTAGCTGCTTAATGATGATTCAGAGTTATGACAGATTTCCCTGGGGCAACTTGCAATCCAGTTTCAAAATTCCAACAGCAGCACCACTGTTCCGTAGCCACATGTTGCATGTTCATCCCACATTGGTGGCCCTTTCCAGCGTTCCTCAGTTACGTGGCCATTTAATGACAGTTTGCCAAAACCTTTCAATCTTCAGCAAACCTGGCCCCTAGCGAATCTCTGGTTTTTTTTATGATAAACATGTTTGCTTCATGACCTTAGGGTTAGCTTAGTGCTTATAAAATCAGATCAGTCATGTGGGTGAACTGATTTACGATCATCATGACTTACCACCTGATGGGCAGGCTCCATTACAGCCATAAGTTGAGGACTACCTGAACCTAGAGTCTAATATTAACAGAGTTGGAACAGACCTTGTAGGTCATCTAGTCCAACTCCCCACCCAAGCAGGATACCCTACACCAGGGGTCTTCAAATTAGACAGCTTTAAGGCTTATGGACTTCAACTCCCAGAATTCCTCATCCAGTCATATTAGCTCAGGAATTCTGGGAGTTGAAGTTCACAAGTCTTAAACTTGCCAAGTTTGAAGACCCTTGTCCTACACCATTTCTGACAGATGGCAGTCTAGTCTCTTTGTTATGTTCTGAGCATGGGTGCAAGGATGGAGACGAGCCAGTAAACAGTGAACTTCAAACTCTTTATTTACATGTGAAAACAGCTCAGTTCAATGGCCACGATGGGCCCCTTTATATAGGCAACTCTTAACTTATTAAACCAATGAAACACAGGGAGTGCTAGCTCCATTAACCAATGGGAGAGGCTCGTTAACAGCCAATCAGATTCTCCTGAATGGACCAATCTGATGTCGCTATTATCAGCCAATCAGAAGTGCAGGGCCAGAACCCTGCACTTTACTTCAAGCTCTTAATAATCTTTATTAACATTTTATTGATTCACAACACCCCTTCCCCCCGGGTTCCATTTAAGGGGTGCGGTCACGTAGTCTTTGAGGTAGGCAAATTGGATTTTCGATTGTCTATTGGATTTTCGTTGTCCTCCCGGTATTTGGCTACAGTCTTGTTGGGGTAGGACGTTATCTGGTGAAAAAGGTGTCTCCTGTTCCGCGTTTGAATTTTCGTCGTCGCTCCTGCTTTCAGCATCTCTTTGAGGCGAGGCCACCCCCATTCCAGGTCCATCTTGTGCTGCCACTGAGCGGTCATTACCACCGCTTAAACTTTCTGCCGCTTCAAATTCAGCTTCCTCGCTATCTCCTCCCCCCTCAGTTTGGAAATCAGGGGGCTCGGAGATCCCCGACTGTAGCCTTGAGTGCAGCTGATCAATATGGCGTTTCCAAATTCTATTGTCGCGACATTTTACACAGTACGATCTAGGGCCAGTTACTTGTACTATAGTTGCCTCGACCCACAACGGATCGCCCGAAAAGTTCCTCGCGAAAACCAAATTGCCTACCTGAAAATTGTGACATTTCCCGCTATAACCGTGTGGCTTTTCAGGCTCATATGCTGGGTGTAGGCAGTCGAGATGGGAGCGGAGCTTCCGTCCCATTAATAACTCGACAGGAGTTTTATTGGTGACGCTGTGCGGAGTGTTATGCTGCAAAAGGAGTATCCGATTAATCTTGTCTTCTATATTACCATAGTCCATCTTATGCAAGCTTTTCTTGATGAATTGTACCATGCGCTCGGCCCTTCCGTTGGCTGCAGGATGTGCTGGCGAAGTTAGCGCAATCCGCCAGATACTGTTCGAAGGACAGCGCGGTAAATTGAGGCCCGTTGTCGGATACCAGAACATCTGGTAATCCGTGTGTCGCAAAGAGTCTGTCCAGTTTCCTAATGATGGCTTCGGTCGTTGCATTCCTCATTTCATGGATTTCAAGCCAGTTCGAGTAGGCATCCACTGTGAGTTAGAATGTGTGTCCCTTAGTAGGACCCGCAAAGTCCAGATGAATGCGGGACCATGGTCCCCTCGGCGTTTCCCATTCGGTTGGGGTTGCTTTCGGCAGGGCGTTGCTTACTTCCTGGCATTTGCGACAGGCTTTTACCCATTTCTCTATCTGCTTGTCAATACCCGGCCACCACGCGTAGCTTCGTGCAAGGGCTTTCATACACATGATGCCGGAGTGGCCATCGTGCAAGGTTCTTAGTATCACTGGTCGCAACTGCTCTGGGACGACAACTCTATCACCCCAGATAATGCAGCCCTTTTGAGAAAATAGTTCCGTTTGTCGATTTTTGAATGGGGCATAGTCATCAGATATTTGGTCTAACGGCCATCCCTGCTCGACCCAAGTGAGGGCTCGTGCGAAAATGGGGTCACGTTTTGTTTCCATCGCGATATCCCGGGCCATTAATGGCGGCGTTTGAAGTGTCTCGATCTGCAGCGTTGTGACCGTTGGAGCGGGGTCATCAATAGTCTCTGGAAGAGGTGCACGGTTCAATGCGTCGGCATGGGGAATGGCCTTCCCTGGGCGATGTTGTAATTTGTAATTGTATGCCGCCAAAAATTCTGACCAGCAGGTCATTCTGGGAGATAATATATACGGTGTTGACCTATCTCC
>BHEV01066728.1:0-12387 GCA_004319985.1 Emydocephalus ijimae | reverse complement strand
GTACCTTTTGCCCTTAAACCAAAAATTGACGAGCAGCTCGATAAATTAATAGCCCAGGGTGTTTTAGAACTAACTGACCACGCTTGTTGGGAAACCCCAATTGTAACACCCATCAAACCGGATGGATCATTAAGAATTTGTGGGGACTACCAGGCTACCCTTAATCACACCCTTCAACAGAACGCTTACCCGGTGCCGGTGGTACAACACCTTCTCCATTCCCTGGGGGGCAGAAAAGTCTTTGCTAAATTGGATTTAGCACAGGCCTACCAACAACTGTCTGTCAATAAAAAAAACTGTAGAGGCACAGACAATTGTTACGCACCGAGGCGCCTTTAAGTGGAACCGACTCCAATTCGGAGTGAGCGTAGCCCCAGGGATTTTTCAAAGTCTGATGGAGAGACTCTTGCAAGGGATCAAGGGGGTCGTGCCATACTTTGATGACGTTTTAATTGCGGCCCCAAATAGAGAAATACTAGAAAAGCGGCTTAAAATGGTTCTCCAGAAATTTAAAGATTCTGGCCTTAAGGTTAAAATAAATAAATGTCAACTGTGTATAGACAAAGTAGAGTTCCTGGGGTACCTAATCGATAAACAAGGCATCCAGGCCACTAATAGCAAACTAAGGGCAATCAAAAATGCCCCAAGACCCAGAAATAGAACTGATCTCCAAGCTTTCCTGGGGCTCATTAACTTTTACAACATCTTCTTGCCCCAGAAAGCGACTGCAGCTGAGCCCCTACATAGACTTCTCGACAAAAAAGCAACCTGGGTCTGGGGACACCGCGAGGAGCACGCATTCCGACAAGTGAAAAACTTACGAACCTCAGATGCTGTTTTAATGCAGTATAACGAGACTCTGCCTTTAACAATTACATGTGACGCGTCACCATTTGGAGTAGGAGCCATTTTGAGTCATGTGTTACCAAATGGTAGTGAGGCCCCTATTGCCTATTTTTCAAGGACCCTTTCAAAGGCTGAATGTAACTATAGCCAGATCGACAAAGAGGCTTTTGCTGTTGTATCTGCTGTGAAACGGTTTCATGAATATGTGTATGGAGGAGTTTTTACTATTGTTACCGACCACAGACCTTTGCTAGGGATTATAGCAGGAGACAAGCCAACCCCCTATATATTGTCACCTAGAATGACTCGCTGGTCGGAGTTTTTAGCTGCGTACAACTATAAATTACAACACCACCTGGGGAAAGCCATTCCCCACGCTGATGCATTGAGCCGTGCCCCACTTCTGGAAACCGTCGACCCTTACGACACTCCAGATTGAAATGCTACATTCACCACCACTAACAGCCAGAGACATTGCAATCGAAACAAAACGAGATCCTGTCTTGGCGCGAGTTCTGAGGTGGGTCGAACGAGGATGGCCAATAGAACAACCTCTGACGACTTCACCCCTTTCAGAAACCGGCAAACAGAACTTTTTTCGCAAAAAGGCTGCATCCTATGGGGAGATAGAGTCGTCATCCCAGAGCGGTTACAACGAGCAGTGTTGAAAACATTGCATGAAGGTCACCCCGGCATCGTGCGTATGAAAGCGCTCGCACGAAGCTATGCGTGGTGACCGGGCATCGACAAACAGATCGAAGCCTGGGTAAAGACTTGTTTAAAGTGCCAAGAAGTCAGCAGCGCCCCACCTAGAGCAACTCCAACAGAATGGGAAACCCCCCGGGGGCCGTGGTCCCGCATCCATGTTGACTTTGCGGGACCTACTAAAGGACATACGTTCGTCCTAACAGTGGATGCCTGTTCCAACTGGCTCGAGATCCACGAAATGAAGAATACTACAACCGAGTCCGTCATCCGAAAATTGAATAGGCTATTCGCAACGCATGGGCTGCCAGACGTTCTGGTCTCTGACAATGGACCCCAGTTCACCGCCCTGGCATTTGAACAATACTTAGCGGACCGGGGTATCCGCCATGCGCTAACTTCGCCGGCGCACCCTACGGCTAATGGCAGGGCTGAGCTCATGGTACAATTTGTCAAAAAAATTCTCCACAAAATGGACTATGGGGACATTGACGACAAACTAAAAAGAATACTCCTACTCCAACACATCACTCTGCACAGCATCACCAACAAGACTCCAGCTGAACTGTTGATGGGACGCAAGCTCCATTCCCACCTCGACCGGCTTCATCCGTCCTACGAGCCAGAGAAACCCTGTGGATCTAGCGGAAAATGCCGCGAGTTCAAGGTAGGCGACTTAGTTTTCGCCAAAAACCTCTCCGGCGAACCATTATGGGTCGAAGCAACCGTAATTCAAACCACCGGGCCCAGATCATACCGTGTGCAAACCTGCAACGGAAAAATATGGAAACACCATATAGATCAGCTTCGCTCGAGGCTACAACCCAGTTCCCGTGATNAAGAAGAATCAAGGAGGGGAGTGTCCTCGCCACAGAGGAATACCTCAATGGAGGCTAGCCCGCAAAGATCGGAGGACAACAACAACAGAATTAGCGGCACCGAGTCGTCCAGTGAGAATACGGAACCGCCTGTCCCAGATATGTCCAAAAACGTCCCACCGAAACCGGACTGCAGACAGGAACCGGTGGGACAGCGTAAATCTAATAGACAGTTAAAACTACCTACATATCTTAGGGATTACGTCACCGCACCCCTCAAACGGAACCCGGGGGGAAGGGCTGTTATGAACTAATAAAAACGCTTAAATAAAGTTTTAACAAACCTTAAAGAAAAAGCAGGGTTCTAATCCTGCACTTCTGATTGGCCGATAATAGCGATATCGGATTGGTCCGTTCTGGGGAATCTGATTGGCTGTTAACGAGCCACTCTCATTGGTTCAAGGGTTTAACACTTCCATGTTTCTCATTGGTTAATAGGTCAGCAGCCTGCCCTATAGAAGGGCTGCTGCTGCCCTAGGGTTTTTGCTCTGTTCAGAATGATTAATAAAGAGTTGAAGTTCACTGTTCACTGCCTCATCTCCGTTCCTTGCGCCCATGCGCAGAACTTAACACCTAGAGCCATATAGTGAGTGCTGCAATTCAGGGGAGTTTTAAACCTGGCTCTAATCCTATTTCAGTCATTTAATACAAAGGCATCTTGTCCTATTTCAGCTGTTTGCTTTGATGCCACATATGAAAAGGAGGCAACAATAATATACACCTTATGTACATCATATTTCTCCAAGTGCTTGGCAGCACCGTCCATATGTTATTGCCTTGAAGTCTGAGCTAGAGTCACACTAAAGTACATGTGCATGAGTGCAAAAATCAGAATCAAGCTTTAATCCTCTAATCCAATTAAGAGGATTTATCACCATCATCTCAGCCTATGGTGGTCATAATCAGCAACTGTGCCTGAAAATGAATTTCAGCCCTTTGCAATATATTTATTCAAAGAATACTCTTAAGATGTTTAAAACATACATTAGGTTTATTGGTAAGAGCATTGTTAGAATGTGTGGTCTCCTGTTACTTGTATACCTTTTATTGATATCAGAAATGAAGTCTTCAATTTATTTTAGATATGCAGGACTGTTTATAAAACTGTTTTTTAAATAATATGGTCTAGTAATTCCATGGAACTGCACGAAAGATACAATGCTCTGTGATATTGTGCTTTGAATAATGAGATTCCAACATTTATCATTTACCAATTCTGTAGTTCATGTCCAAAGTAAAAAAAAAAAAGTGTTTTGCTTTTCACATACAAACACACACACACACACACACACACACACCAGAGGTGGTATCCAGCAGGTTCTCACCAGTTCTGGAGAACCGGTAGAAAAATTTTTGAGTAGTTTGGAGAACCAGCAAATAAATACCACATCGGACTGGAGATTTTACAGTATCCTTTCCCTTTGATGTCCACCAATCCATGCCCACAGAACCAGTCGTAAAAAAATTTGAATCCCACCACTCACACACACACACACACACACACACACACACAGAGAGAGAATAATGTTCAAAAGCCATAGCTGCTGAGTCTATAGTTGTGTTCTTACAAACTAGGGAAATTTTCAAAAGATGAACTTCTGCCACCAGAAACAGTTACAAAGTAGGTATCAGGTCAACCTCTCCAAGGAGAGATAATTTCACAAGTGACTGCTCTTGCTACAAGATCTATTAAGTAGTCATATACTGGAATTAGAAATGGGCACAGTTTTTAGAATCCTTTGCCAGATTTGGGGGAAGAAAAATTGGAAGGGAGGTTTTCCAGCAATTTGCCAAAGACTGGTCTCTTCTTATAGGAACAGTACAGTAACAGTGGAAAAAGTCCAATAAGAGTTCCTTTATGATATTGTCCCTTGGCATTTAATTGAAGGATAGACATTAAAGGGGCTGCTGACTGCCAGAAGAAAAAGCATTACATTCTTAAGTAAATATGCTTAAGAACACTGTGAGAGTTTTCTGGATATTTTTTTGTCCTTTGGGGAAAAATTCTTTAGCAAAGTCTCATCAGATTGAATGGGAAACTGGTGGAAAAAACTGCAAGATAATTTCTCTATGTGGCACAAGTTTCTCTAGTTTATGAGGATATTTGGAATTTGGAACCAGTTTGATGTAGTGGTTAATTTGCTGTTATAGAGACCAGTTCTTGCATGAAAAACTGCCTGCATAGCTTTGCTCACTTTTTCTCAGGCCATCCCACCTTATAGGGTTGCTGTTGTGGAGAAAATAGGAGGAGGAAGGAGTATTAGATATGTTTTCCACCTTATGTTCCGAATAAAAGTAATGAAGGCCGGATAAAAATCTAATAAAAAAATCTACCTTGGATGATAAAGTATATAAAGAAATGGTTTTTCAAGGAATCTGGTCTCAAACTATCAAGGTTTTAAGATTGAAAGACACACATTGGGTTTAGTTTCATCAGCAGCTATGTGGCTTGTCCACGTATGTTCATTTTCAAGACGATTAATATCTTGATTAATATCTTATTAACATTTTATTTTGGGGAAATATGGTACTAAATGAATCCATCTAGCTGATGATCTTAACTGGGGCTTAGTTTGGCGTAGGGCTTATATTACGAGAAGAAAAATCATGCTGGGGCTTATTTTCTCGTTTGGGTCTCATTTACAGGAAACATGGTATATACATAATGCTTGGTCAATTCTATGAATTTAGGTAAACATGTAGTATAAAATGTATAAGCCATCCATTGTATCTCAAGGTAATGGCATTTTATTATTTTTTAGATTTCTATCTGCACTTTGTTCAGGAACTCAAGGCAGCATACACAGCAGCACAACTATACCTGCTAGGTAGGTTAGCAGGAGTGAGTTTCCATGCCTAAGGTAAACTGCTCCCTGTTGCCAATCCAGCACCTTAACCACCATGCTGGTTTTTTTATACCACAATGTGGACATTGTGAGTCTTAAAAACAATGCAATTATTTGTTCCTATAGCCACATGTGCGGTCTGTTGCAATAATGCAATAATAATTGATGGTAACTCAATGACTTTGTGGCTGGAAACGTCTTGCTAAACAATTTAATATAAGTAAAGGAATATATTAACAATATTATTTATTGTCCTCAATATATTCAAAAGCAATAAATATGAGAACATAGTCCTTTGTCCCAGTAGAAATTGGCATGAAATGAGATATCAATACTAGTGCCAAAGATACACTATTATTTCAATATTTGCTTTATAATACCTGGCATAAATGCAAGTTATACTTCTATCAGTCTCTTTTTATGTTACAAAGCTTTCTTTGGCTATGTTCTTCATAAAGAATATGTTGGTAACTAATCAAATTTCTGATAGAGAAAAAGCATTATATTGAACAACGATAAATATCTTTATTTTTATTTATTTATTTTCATATTTCTAAACCACCATCTCCCTCAAAGAGCAAGTTCGTCATGTTTAAGTGTTTATTCATCTGACCTAAACATCTTGTCAGTTCTTGGATACTAAAAATGCAAGATGTTGTTTTAAATTCTAGTTGCTTAATATCTCACAAGGTTTTGAAAGGTGATTTTTTTTTAGGATAGGGTCAATGAAACAGAAAAGTTATCACTGGCAGCAACATTAAATAATCAAGATGTCAGCAATTGTTAACAGTTGTTTGAATCTCTGCCTTGGAAGTGGATTTGCCCTTGAAGTGGTTAGAAACAGTGTAAACTGATTACAGAGTCTTGTTTTACTTTCTTTGCCTATTTTAGTGTCTGTTTTAGGTAAATATCTTAGTCATTTATTATGGCATAACAGGTTACATAGATATGCCATAGAATAAAATATGTTAAGGTAATCCTTTTCAAAACAAAAACTGACAAAACAACAACTTAAAAACAATATGAAAAATATGTAAAACATTTTAAAATAGTATTTCAATTAAAATAAGAATCGGAACATTTAAGAAAAACATTCAAAGTTAGAAACAGTTTCTATTTGTAAGAGATAGGACAGATAAAGGTCTCTCATTTACTCAGATACAGTCTGGAAGAGTAAAAAAAACCATGGCTACAGGGCTTAGACTAATATTTTGCTATTCACTTACATGTGATTTGCAGTAAATTTCTCCCAGTCATTTTGAAGGTAAGCATGGTAATTGTATTCTTTTAAGTCAACATTTTACTCTGTCTAGAACAATATTGGCTATTATGCCTGGAAATGCATTCTAGTATCTCGGATAAAAGTATCCTGGTTCTTCCAGGCAGAAGCTTTTGGCATTACCAGTAAATGGCTATTCTATTTTGCTAATTTTTGTGGAAAGAAAAGTAGTAGAAACAACAAAAAAATCATGACTATATTTTAGATGAAGAATAATGATTCAAACAAAATATTTATCTCATGTAAAAATTCTGGGTCAGGGTGATTGTACAATAAAAGCCTCACTAGAAGAAGTCTTGCAAATATCCAAATTTTAAAATTATAAGGCTGCCTGATTGCATTTTAACACTGGATGGTATATAATATAAAAACAATGTAAATGAAAACAATACTAGCAAAACAGTCTAAATCTGTCTAACAGTGAGAATGGAAGCAAATTAAAACAAGTATCTATGTGTAGAAGTGGCTATGGTAATGAAATTGCCTGCATTCATAAACCCAGCTGGTGTGAATATTAGATGTCAGCTCAAACCTTGAACTCTGCCTTAAAACAATATTAATAGTGTGACCATTGGCTAGTCTATCTTGCAGGAGACTTGTAAGAATAAAAGGAGCAGAGAAGAATAATTGATGCCATTCTGATTCCTTGAAGAAAAATGTGTTTCATGATGATGATGATGGTGAAAAAGGCAATAAGAAACTAAATTCTTTCTTGCATAATTGATAGTTCTAAAAGAACCCGATAGACTCAATTTACGTCTGCAAAAAGAACAACTTTCTTCATTCATTTTCCATTTTTAAAACACTTATCTTTTCAGTCAACATTTGCAGCTACCCAATTAAATCCTTTTGATTAAACTGGTTACTCAGAGTTCATACATCATACTGGAAGCTGGAACTGTCATAAACTGTTAGGAAGGTTGCCAATCCGCTGCTAGTTTGGCTATTGTTATGCTGACACAGTCATCTGTGGAATATTTCAAAATACAAGATATCACTTAGTCTGGAAAATCATATTGAGTTTGCACAAGTATTGTTCACTTGCCTGTGGACATCAAGTCATACTAGGGGATAAATTCAAACTAAAGACTGGTAACTCAGTCTCATAAACTGCTAGTGATCGTTTAGTAGTGCTTTAAATAAATATTTATTTTAGCATCCAGATAAACAGTTTAGTGCAGTGGCCCCCAACCTTTTGGGCACCAGGGACCGGTTCCATGGAGAAAGGTTTTTCTGTGGACTGGACGGGGTGTGGTTTTGCATGCTGCTTGCATCCTGAGGACAGGGCTTCGTTTGCATTGCCCGATTGCTGGAATGCCAGTCTACAGACCAATGGTTGGGGACTCCTTGTTTAGAAGTACCTTACACTGACTTAAACATCGGCAAAAATATTATCATTTTATCTTGTTAATAATGCTGAAAGTAGCTATATAGAGAGGGTGGGGTTGCTTTTTCTTAAGTTTCTGTTTGATAGATTTATTCCTTGCTATGTAGCAATTATCATTTTCAGGAGTAACTTCTTAAGATGATTTCCAGTGGTGGATTCAAATAATTTAACAACCGGTTAGCCAAGGGTCAGGTTGGCTGATGTGGAAGGCATGGCCTATCCCTGTCCTCCAGCTCCACTGCACATGTAGGACAATCCTCCCACGACAGCCAACCTGATTCTGGGTGAGCCAGTTGTTGTATTACACCCTCCCCCCGCTATCAAAGTAGATCCAGGGCACTGCATTGCAATGGGCAATGGAGTGGCCAGCACGAGGGGAGGAGGAGGAGCAGGGAGAAGAAAGAGGAAAAGTGGACTTCTCCTTCTCTTGCATTCCGTTGCCCATTTCTCCATTGCAGCATAGCATCCAGGATCCACATTGATAGCAAAGGAGTGGGTAATTTAACAACCGGTACACTCGAACCAGTGAGAACTGGTTGAATCCCACCACTGATTATTTCAGACCAGAAAATAAAATTTTACTGTCTCAACATTTCTAAGAGAAAAAATTACTCATGGTGTGAACAAAACATTTACTATTTGTAATCTTTGTGTTGATTGCAAGCTAAATCACTCACATGGATATTTGAACCAGTGTAAATGAACTAATCCCATGTTCTTATGTGCATTTATTGGATCATATAAAGTGGTCTCAGATTGGAGTTGGTAGAAATATGGAAGAGTCACTATGTTTTACTATAATGAACAGACATATAAATCCATTTGTAACTTCCAATTGCAGTTTTGCAAGTAGTACCACAGTTGGAAATTTCTGAAATTTGCTGAAATTTCTGAATTCCATGAAATAATTCAAACTGAGAATCATCTCCTGAATACCAGAATACTCCACTTTAAAGCATTTCTTCATTTTGTATTTGGATAAGATTGTGTGTCTGTTTTGCTAAAATATGTAAGTATACTTACGCAGCACTCATCTCCATTTCAAGACCATGAGCCAGCACTGTCCGAAGACTTTTCTGTGGTCATGCAGTTAGAATGACATCATGGAACACTGTTTCTTCCCCACTTAAGTTGTACCTATTTATCTACTTGCATTTGAATGCTTTTAAATGGCTAGGTGGGCAGGAGCTGGATGAAGATGCACGACACTCAGGTCTTAAACTTGGACTTTTGGCCTACCAACCGACAAGCCCATTTTTTTAACTACTGAACCATCATGCCTTGCATGTATAGGACTTGAAACACTACAACAGAGCAATATTTTGATAAACAAGTTGTAATAATGCTTAAGACATTTGTATGTAATTCCTCACTTCATTTGCACATTTATCACAGATTTAATGATATAGGTTATAAGCATTTACATGTGTGTGTCAGAGAGATTAGAAGTTTGAAGGCTGTAATATGTATAAATGGTATTTATGAACGTGCATGCAAGGCAAAAATTGCTGGACGATGCTTAAAGCTTTGTCTTTATTTTCATTTTCTCTCCTTACTATGAATTTATTTAACCAAGCCTGTTTCATTTTTTCTTCTTACAAGCCTTAATATGATAAATAAATATAATTATTTCCTCAAGTCTTCTTCCACAGTTGATGGGTTGTGTGTGGGAAGCTATATAGAAAAAAGTATTTAGTTTCTCAGTAATGTCATATATAGATGAAAGGCCAGTTTATGGTGTACTTAGCTACTGGACTGTACAGATTAATTTTGGCAATTTTGAGCTTGTGTTCTTTTTAATCCTATGTATAACATAAACATTAATTTAATAAAAAATTATCTGTAAAGCTATTTTTAAATAAGAAATATATAGTTAGATCTTAATATTTTATATCTGAAGTTTATGTTATAGCTTTTATTTCTTTCAATGGGACTTATTTCTGTATATCCATGCATAGGATTTGGAGTTAAATTCCACTATCATAAATGGTAATTTTGAAGTCTCCTTAATGAATATGAAAAGAACAATATATGTACTGGTAGAAGAAAACATATATGGAAAGGTCACAAATATTGCTGAAATTACAATATATAGATTAATATTTCTGAAGATATTTCTGAAGATAATGGTTGTTTGGGGCAGTGGTTAAAATATTTTTAGCAATTTAGTTCTCTCATTTCCTTCTATCTCTCCTATTTTCAACTGATTCTTAGGACAAAAAAGAAAATCATAAATGAACAATTGCTTTTGAAGATCTTGTTATCTTAAGCAGTTTTCTATGTGACAACAGTGATGGCTATTCAAAGAAGTACAGTAAGATACAGTTCAACTGGATAGACAGAACTGATAACATGGTTGTTTAGATTTGCACCTTAATTTTACTTATTTATCTAAGATGCCATCCCTCTTCAACTTTCTCTTACTCGTGGCATTAAAAAGCAACAGGAAAATGCAATTTAAAAATAATAATAAATGAGATGACAAACTAAGCAACAACAAATATCTAATTAACCCAACAAGGGCTACTAGCCTAAAGCCTGCAAGAAGAGCTAGGTCTTTAAGGTCTTCTAAAGTGACATTAGGGTGGCAGTTATCCAGATCACTGGGAGAATCCCATTCCAGACGGCAGACACCACAATAGATACGGCGCACTTCTGGGGTCCTGATAAATGACACAGCTTAATCAAAATAAGGACTTCTTGACCATTTATTGAAACATTTATATATGTTTGATATGTAACAAACCAACCATCTTATAACCAACTTTGTGTGGTTTTCAGTCAAAAGTAAAAGCAACATTCTGGTTGTAGCACAAATAAAGCAAAGAGTGATATTCTCAAATAAGTTTCTTAAGGTTAACTTGGATCAAGCAATAACTTTGAAGTTTTGTACGTCTTCCGTCCAAAGTATGCCTGAGGATATTACTCCTATTTATAAGTGTGCATAGGAATGTAGCCTTAATCATATGGGCAACCTTGTTTACTTTCTGATCTTACTTTTTACTACTTAGCTATTGAGAATATTTACTCCCATAGAAACATTTATTATAAGTACAACTGGTATGAGCATTTTTGGGGGATACTGCTGTGATTGAACAGATATGTAAGTGACAAAATAGGAAAGGGAAAACATGTATGCGGTTCATTTCATGAAATGAATACCATATATTGACATGAGATATAAATAAAGGCTCAGGCTGGAGATGTAGAGCAAGTATTTTAATAAACATCTCTTCTTTAATGGGCATCTTTTGCATATTAATTTATTGACCTGTTTATCTAAATTACATCTAACTATCTCATGAGGGAATACATAGAATTTTCACATGGATTCTTTTCTCACATAGACACACTAGTATGTTTTATTTTTATCCTTAGTATTCAATTTTGCCATAACATCAAAAATAGGTAGCTAAAAATAGATTGTACTCTTAGCAGTCTACATGAAAAAAATTCTGTTTGAGTTTTTGGGGAGAAGGAAGAGATTGGAAAAACAGACAGCTTTGGTTTGTTTGTTTTTTTTAAAGAAAGAGCTTTGGAGAACAGTGAAGAAGAAAATATGATTTATAAATGTAGAATATTTTTCTCAACTGTGCCTTATATTACAATTTATAAATTCACATATACTAAAGACATATTAAAAAGGTGGCAGATTGTGCATAGAAATAAAAATAAATTAATACACCCATGTTTTAATGATTTTTTTTTGATGAAAAAATTATGACTTACTTTGAAGACATTTGTTGTAAACATGTTGGAAGCAAGAATGTATGGTTTCTATTCAAACGACTAAAAACATCTGCATATCTTTTTAGTGCTGACTAATGGTAGCATTTCTGCTGGTCTGATATCCCGAGTGATTTTCCACATAGATGTATATGGAGAATTAATATTTCTGCTTGTGGAAGCCCAGTTCAACTTTATCATTCATAAGCAAAGCATGTTCTAAAATTATTATACTTTTTGATCATTGGAATTAATCAGAAAGACTACATTAGACTAAGCCAGAACAATTCATGACTTGCCAAGCTGAAAGCAGCACACTGATTGCTCTAGAGCATGGGTGTCCAACCTTAGGAACTTTACGACTTGTGGACTTCAATTCTTAGAATTCCCAATCTAGAACTCTGGAAGTTGAAGGCCCCAAGTCTTTTTTTTTCCCGATGGCATTTTCTGTAATTCTTTTTCAAGTCTTTTATACTCATCTTCCAAGGCCTTAGAAGCTTGCCTTTTCCTAATATTCTTTTTTCTTGTATAGTCTATTATGAAACCTCTAGCATATGCTTTCATTGTATCCCAAACATTCTGAGTTGAAGTATCTTCTTTTTTATTTTCTCTAAAGAAAAAAGCCAGTTCCTTATCCACCCGTTGTATAAAATCTTTTTCCTTTAAGATAGTATTATTTAATGTCCATCTCGATCTTTTTTTTTTGTCCCTTCCATTTAA
>BHEV01066727.1:0-19413 GCA_004319985.1 Emydocephalus ijimae | reverse complement strand
TGCTTCGCGCCGATTGGCTGGCTCAGTTGCTGGGCTGGAAAAGCGCGGGAAACTCCAACGGTTTCCTCCGCGGGGGTCTCCGCCCCCCCCTTTAGCGCTGCTTCCGCCTCAGCGGCCCTTTTGTCAGTGGCCTCCAGGCGGCCCCTCAGGGCATCCTTCTCCTCGGCCTTCGGGGCTCTCTGGGAGGAGAGGGCTCTTGCCTTCAGCCTGGCGGCGGCTCTTATGGCGGCCGACTTGGGCCCCGCGGAGCCTTTCGGGGTACTCTGGTCCTCCTCCCCGCTCGGCCCTGCCGTTCCCGGGTCCGCCATTTTAGTCTCCGGGGCCTCCGGACCGGACAGGCTCGTTCCTGTGCGGAACCTTTTGCTGCCGCCGCGGCTTTATTTCTCTCTCAGCCGCTCTAGGCTTTCCCCGTGCACTTGTTCGTTGCCTGCGGGGCTCGGTGAGGAACCTGGACGGGATCGAGACAAAAGGCAGCTACGCCGAGCGGGCCGGGGGAGCCAGCCTCGCCTTTTTGCCGTCTTGAGAAGGCTTCGGAGCCTTGTTACGCGGTGCCGCCAGAATCCGGGGAACAATAACTGCGTTCTGTCCTCGAAGAGCTCCGTCTTCCACGGGTCTCTCGGCTGAGGGAAAAGGCCGAGTCCGAAACTGGGCATGCGCAGGCTAGGGAGGCGGGGCCGAAAGGTTGATTGACTGGCTCAGAAGAAGCAGAGTTAACCCCTTCCTTTCCTTGGAGTTTCTGCTCAGCTTACTGGAGGAGAACCACCTTTCCCAGAAAATTTTTGCGAGATGGAATAGAGAAGAGTGGAAGAATAGAATAGGAATAGAATAGAATAGAATAGAATAGAATAGAATAGAATAGAATAGAATAGAATAGAATAGAATTAGAAATAAAATAGAATAGGAATGAAATAGGAATAGAATAAGAATAGAAATAGGAATAGAATAAGAATAAGAATAGAATAAAAAAGGAATAGAATTGGAATAGAATAGAACAGAACAGAATGGAATTAAAAATAGAAAAATAATAGAATTGGATTAGAAATAGAAACAGAATAAATAGTATATAGAAAAGAAAAATGGAATAAGGAATAGAATAAAAAATAGAAAAAATAGTAGAATTAGAAATAGAATAGGAATGGAATGAAATAGGAATAGAATAGGAATAGAAATAAGAATAGAATAAGAATAGAAATAGGAAAAGTATAAGAATAGAATAGAAAAAGAATAGAATAGGAATAGAATAAGAATAGAATAGGAATAGAATAAGAATAAAATAGGAATAGAATAGAAATAGGAATTGAATTGGAATAGAATACGAATAGAATAGAAATAGGAATAGAATAGAAATAGGAATAGAATAGAAATAGGAATAGAAATATTAAGATTAATATTAAGAGCAACTGCATTCTCTTCGCTGATGATGTAAAGCTATTCAACACCACAGACAATACTGCTACCCTTCAAAAAGACCTCGACTATGTATCAGAATGGTCAAACAAATGGCAACTTCAAATCTCAACAAATAAATGCTCTGTCTTACATATTGGGAAAAAAAATCAGAAAAGACCTTGTTGATGATCCAAGCTCTGTCAAGGACCTTGGAGGACTCATCTCTAATGATCTAAGTGCTAGAGCCCACTGTAACGACATAGCCAAAAAGGCATTAAGAGTTGTTAACCTAATCTTAGGTAGCTTTTTCTCTGGTAATATTACACTACTAACTAGGGCATACAAAATATTTCCTAGACCAATACTCAAATACAGCTCATCAATCTGGAACCCCAAACCCCCAAAACTTTAACCTTAGACTGTCTACTATTGACCTCACCCTTTTCCTAAGAGGTGTGTAGGGGGTGTGCATAAGCACACCAACGTGTCCACCGTCCCTGTCCTATTGTTTCTTTTATTTTTCTTATATGTATTCATGTATTCAAAACTATGTTTTTACTTATATCTATTATCTTGTAAGCAATTGACAAACCAAATGAAATAAATAAAAATAAATAAATAAAACCCACATTACGTATCTGATATTAACACAGTTGAGAATGTCCAGAAATATTTCACAAGAAGAGTTCTCCACTCCTCCAGTCGTTGCAGAAGACCTTATGCCACCAGACTCGAAATTCTAGACCTAAAAAATCTAGAACTACGCTGCCTTCGGTCCAATCTAAGTATAGTATATAAAATCATACATTGCAATGTCCGACCTGTCAATGAATACTTCAGCTTCAACCATAACAACACAAGAGCACACAATAGATACAAACTCAAGGTTAATCACACCAAACTGGGTTGCAGGAAATACGACTTCAGCAACAGAGTGGTCAATGCCTGGAATACTCTACCTGAACCCCAAAAACTAACTTTAGACTGTCCACTATGGACTTCACCCCTTTCCTAAGAGGTCTGTAGGGGCCATGCATAAGCGCACCAACGTGCCACTGTCCCTGTCCTATTGTTTCTTTTATTTTTCTTTTATGTACCCATTTCATGTGTTCATAACTATGTATATATTTATACCTATTATCTTGCAAGCAATTGACAAACCAAATAAATAAATAAATAGAAATAGGAGCAGAATAGAAATAGGAATTGAATAGAAATAGGAATAGAATAGAATAGAATAGGCCAAGTGTGATTGGACACACAAGGAATTCGTCTTTGGTGCAAATGCTCTCAGTGTGAATAGAATAGAATAGAATAGAATAGAATAGAATAGAATAGAATAGAATAGAATAGAATAGAATAGAATTCTTTATTGGCCAAGTGTGATTAGACACACAAGGAATTTGTCTTTGGTGCATAAGCTACTACAATGATGCTAAATAGAAATTAGCAGGAAGGAGGTTGGCTTAGATCAGTAGTCGCCAACTGGTGGGCCACGGCCCACTGGTGGGCTGTGAGAAAATTTTGGTGGGCCGCAGAGAAATCTCACCCCCCAAAGCAATTAACCCAGGCTGTGCAGAAACAAAAGGGGTATGCAGCCCACATGGCCCAAGGGAACCCTCCCCGCCCACTCACTCCTTACTTGGCAAACTTGCCTGCTAAATTGCTATTTTTCCTTTTTCCAACCATCATCCGTTCTGCTGTGCCGGGAGATTTAGATTAGCTAGGAAGCAGGAAATGGTTGGATTTCTTGCTTTCTGGCTAGTCTTTAGATCTTCAGCTCTGCTTTTAAGCACAGCCAAACCTCCTTTAGGACTGAAGGTTCTATTATTCTGTGCAGACTCACAGCTAGCAAATTTGAGAGACTGAGCTAGCCGATGGCAGATAGATAAATCACTGAATGATTCTGTGAGCAACTCAATCTGCCTGCCTGTTTTGCCTGATTTGGGGTAAAAGTTTCTCCTTTTTTTATAAAAAAAAAATCAATATTTACACACATGGTGTGTTGTGAGTTAATTTTGTGCTAGCAAATTTTATGAGTTTGCTTGCAAGCAAATTTTATGTGACAGACTGACTTAGCCGATGGCAGATAGATAGATTTCTGAATGAATCTGTGTTTCTTTGAGCAATTCCATCTGCCTGCCTGCTTTGCCTGATTTTGGGTAAAAATTGCTCTTTTTTAATTCAAAAAATCAATATTTATATAAATGTTTATAATATTTACATACAAGCCATGCCCAGCCAGTTACATGGCCACCAAGCCACACCCACAAATTAGGCCATGCCCACAGAACCAGTTAGTGGTCCCTGGGATTTAAAATTATGAGTTTGGTGGTCCCTGCGGTCCAAAAGGTTAGCGACCCCTGGCTTGGATGACCTCGCTGATCCCTGCCCTCCAAAACGACCAGGAACAGAGGCGAGAAGAGATCAAAATCAAAGAACAGGGGGATTGGTATTAGAAACTTAAAAAGCAGGATGGCGATTAATGAAGGGACAGGAAGGCTGTGCAATTGGGTAGGGGGGAAGCTGAAGGAGAGGAGAGCAGACCCCTTTCCCCCATCCCTCAAAGAGGGTCCGGGCATCCTCACTCACCTGCCTTCGATAATAGTGATCGGGTCGTTGGCCTCCAGCCTCAGCCAGCCGGGCTCCCCAAACGCACGACTGGCTGTCGTCTCTTTGGGACGGAGCTGCGTTCAAAAGAGACACGGCGTGGTCAGAAAAGGCAGGAGGGCAACATTCCCGTTGCTAAGCGAGACCATCGTTAAGGTGACTCTGGGCCTGGCAAACTCTCTTCCTTCCAGATGTGTGGACTTCAGTTCCCAGAATTCCCCAGGCAGTGGTAACACATGGGCACTGCTAAGAACTCTGGGAGTTGAAGTCTATGTATCTTCATAACTTAAACAAAAGGCCTCCAAATGTGGCTCCTTTTAAGACTTGTGCACTTCAACACCCAGCATTCCCCCAGCTCACTGTGGAATTCTGGGAGTTGAAGTCCACATATCTTCATACCCTAAACCAAAGACCTTCAAACGTGGCCGCTTTAAGACATATGGACTTCAACACCCAGCATTCCCAAGCTTGCTATGGAATTCTGGGAGTTGAAGTCCACATATCTTCATCTCTTAAACCAAAGGCCTCCAAACCTGGCCATTTTAAGATTCATGGGCTTCAATTCCCAGAATTCCACAGTCAGCTAGGGAATGCTGGGAATTGAAGTCCACAAGTCTTAAAAGGGCCCTGTTTGGAGGCCCCTGCCCTAAATTGGCCTGATGCCAGCCACCCAGCAGTCCCAACCTGGCCAATTGCTGGCCAGACAGGAATCTAAAGATTTCGGGCACCAAGACTCCCCCATCCCAGGTGTCGTGTGAACCCAGCCTCTCCTCTCACCTCCGACAACAAGTGGATGATTTCCCGGAACTTGGGCCTCTCTTCCGGGTTGTGAGCCCAGCATTTCAGTGCCAGGGTGTAGATGCTCCTGGGACAGTCCTCCGTTCGTTCTAAGCGGCCTCCTTCTCGGTCGATTTTGATCATGATCTGTTTTGGAGGGGGGAAGAGATGTTGGGGAAAAAATAAAATAAAACATCCAATTCAAGATTAGGAGCACACAAAATCTGCCTACAAGCTCAAAAAGTCAAATTTTAATTTCTTTAAAAGAGATGTTTGCTGTCTTTCTTATTTTGATAAATAAATAAGCCTGATATTTCTTCCTTTTCCTATTTTCCCCACCGCAACAACCCTGCGAGGTGGGTTTGGACTGAGAAAGGGACAAGCCCAAAGTCACCCAGCCCTTTTCATGCCTAAGGGGGGGTGTCTAGAATTCCCACCCAGTTGCTTTCATGCCTAAAACAGGACTAGAACTCCCAATCTCCTGGTTTCTAGCCTGAATCACTGGACCAAATGGCTTCCAGATGGCAGCCATCATCAAACCTTTGCCCATTTTTATGTCTGTTTTATGCATGAAAAAATAAACAAAGTGGAGGTTGATTAAAATGCCCCGTTGCCCAGCAGACATCTTGACTTTTTTGCCCTCCCCTGACAATGCATCTCCACTCCCAGTGCCATATCGGAAAGCACGCAGCTTCTGAACCGTACTCAGACTGGTCCAAAGCTGCCCAACCCGTTACCACCTCCTGAGGTTTTTACAAATGACAGATTCACAGAGTCGGAAGGGACCTTGGAGATCATCCAGTCCAACCCCGTTCTGCCCAAGTGGGAGACCCTACACCATTTCTGACAAGATGGCAGTCCAGTCTCTTCTTGGAAGCCTCCAGCGATGAAGCTCCCACAACTTCTGAGAGGGCAACTTCTGTTCCATTGAATATAGAATGCCAAAGTTGGAAGGGACCTTGTAGGTCATCTAGTCCAACCCCCCCCCCAAGGGGGAGACACTACACCATTTCTGACAAGATGGTAGTCCAATCTCTTCTTGGAAGTCTCCAGCGATGAAGCTCCCACAACTTCCGAGAGCAACTTCTGTTCCATTGAATATAGAATGCCAGAGTTGGAAGGGACCTTGTAGGTCATCTAGCCCAACCCCACCTCCCCACATTCAAGCAACGTCTGTTCCATGGATCGATTTAGACTACAGTTCCCATCATCCCCCAGACAGGTTTTGGCCTCTAACCACTAGACCGCCCTCCCCCCTCGGTTCTCACCTGCCTGCCCGTCAAGCCCACCCAGGGCTCCTCACAGTAGGAAAACATCTCCCAAAGGGTCACCCCAAACATCCAGACATCCGAGGCGCTGGTGAAGATACCCTGGCGCAGACTCTCAGGGGCGCACCTGGAAGGGCAGGGGAAAAAAGGGGGGGTCAGTCAACCTGGAGGGGCTTAGGGCAGGACCTCTCCAAGCTTGGCCCCTTTAAAACTTGTGGACTACAACTCGCAGAATTCCTCAGCCGGCCATTTTCCCCGCCTCCAACTTTGCTGAAGTCAAGATATAAATTACATTTACCGCATTCCCACCATCTATTATTAAGAAAATTACTCTATGGGGAAAAAAAAAACGTGCTAAAGTTGTCTGTATTGACATGGCTTCTTGTCCTCCTATCCGTGCTGAATTCTGGGTAAATCTTGGCGGGCTGAGGAACTCTGGGAGTCGAAAGCCCATAGATAACAGATAATCAGAGTTGGAAGGGATCCTGTAGGTCATCTAGTCCAACCACCACCCCACCCAACCCTCCACCATTTCTGACCAATGGCGGTCCAGTCTCTTCTTTAAAGTCTCCAGGGATGAAGCTCCCACAACTTCCAAAGGCAACTTCTGTTCCACTGAATATAGAATGCCAGAGTTGGAAGGGACCTTGGAGGTCATCTAGTCCAACCCCCCTCTTCCCAAGCAGGAGGCCCTACACCATTTCTGACAAATGGCAGTCTCAGTCTATTCTTGAAAAGCTTCCAGGGATGAAGCTCCCACAACTTCTGAATAACAGAATAATAACAGAGTTGGAAGGGACCCTGGAGGTCATCTAGTCCAACTCCTCTCTTCCCAAGCAGGAGGCCCTACACATTTTTCTGACAGATGGCAGTCTCAATCCCTTCTTGAAAGGCTTCCAAGTATGAAACTCCCACAACTTCTGAAGGCCACTTTTGTTTTCATNGGGATCCTGTAGGTCATCTAGTCCAACCACCACCCCACCCAACCCTCCACCATTTCTGACCAATGGCGGTCCAGTCTCTTCTTTAAAGTCTCCAGGGATGAAGCTCCCACAACTTCCAAAGGCAACTTCTGTTCCACTGAATATAGAATGCCAGAGTTGGAAGGGACCTTGGAGGTCATCTAGTCCAACCCCCCTCTTCCCAAGCAGGAGGCCCTACACCATTTCTGACAAATGGCAGTCTCAGTCTATTCTTGAAAAGCTTCCAGGGATGAAGCTCCCACAACTTCTGAATAACAGAATAATAACAGAGTTGGAAGGGACCCTGGAGGTCATCTAGTCCAACTCCTCTCTTCCCAAGCAGGAGGCCCTACACATTTTTCTGACAGATGGCAGTCTCAATCCCTTCTTGAAAGGCTTCCAAGTATGAAACTCCCACAACTTCTGAAGGCCACTTTTGTTTTCATTGAATATAGAATGCCAGAGTTGGAAGGGACCTTGGAGGTCATCTAGTTCAACCCCCCATCCGCCCAAACAGCAGATCCTACAACCATTTCTGACAAATTCTGGGAGTTGAAGTCCACAAGCCTGAAAAGTTGCTTAGGGGAAGCCATCATTAGCACAGCATGACATTATAAATCCGGATAAATAGAAAGCGGAAGGCAAATTGGCAAGTCGAGATTCGCTCTTAAGCACAAACAGGCCCGATTTGCAAAGCGGGCCAGTCAAGAGGACATTCGGGGCATTTCTCTGCTTCAGGGCATTTCTCTGCTCAGGAGACACCCCAAATATTTCACCCCTTCCCAGCCCAGATTTCCCCCTTAAATCCTGATGTGGTACGTTCCGTCATTCAGGTCTCGACAGCTCATGGCAAGCCGCTAGTCCTCATGAGGGTTTAGCAGCTGCCCAAGGAGGGGGGGGGGGGGGGGGAAGAGGCAGTTAAATCCTCCCTCCACCCCGCTTTGGGGAGACTTACCAGGCAAAAGGGATGCGCCGGTGGGCAGACATGACGTAGCGGTCGCTCCTGCTGGACAGCGGGCGCATCAGGCCGAAATCGCCGATCTTGGCGTGGTCCTCGGACACCAGCAGGATGTTGCGGGTGGCCAGATCCCGGTGGACGAAGAGCTTGGACTCCAGGTAAGCCATGGCCCCCGCCACTTGCGTGGCATAGCTCCAGAGCTGGTGCAGAGGGAAGGGCTGCTGGAGATGGTCGTAGAGCGAGCCCAGCGTGGCCAACTCCGTCACCTGCCGAGAGGAAGAAGGTTGATCCCACAGATCTCACGGATCTGTCGCCCCGGATCTTCTGAACTCTCAAATAGCTCAGTGGAGGCTTGGAGTTTCCTGGTCTTCAAACCCCACCCCCAGGAAAAGTTGGGAAGGAAACTAGAAAATTTAACAGACTATCAATGGGAAGGGACCTCAGAGGTCATCTAGCCCAACCCCCCTGCTCAAACAGAGCACCCTTGAGGAAGAACAGAGTTGGGAGGGGGTCTTCGAGGTCATCTAGTCCAGTCCCCTGCTGAGAATAACAGAATAACAGGAGTTGGAAGGGGCCTTGGAAGTCATCTAGTCGAACCTCCTGCTCAGAATAACAGGAGTCGGAAGGGACCTTGGTGGTCATCTAGTCCAACCCCCTGCTCAGAAGAACAGAATAACAGGAATTGGAAGGGACCTTGGAGGTCATCTAGTTCAACCCGCTGCTCAGGGAGGAGACCCTTACAGAATAACGAAATCGGAAGGGACCCTGCAGGTCATCTAGCCCAACCCGCTTGCTCAAGCCGGAGACCCTACCGCCATTCTATCCTCCAGAGTTGGAGCCCCTTACCCCACCCCTTACCATCTTGAGGGGCTGGGTGAGCACCACACCATGGAGGCGGAGGAGATGGGGGTGATCCAGGTAGCACATGGCGTTGACCTCATTGAGGAAGTCAATCAGGGCCCCCGGGTCGGAGGAGACATCTGAACGCAACGTCTTCACAGCCACTGGAATCTAGGAGGAGGCAAAGGGAGGTTGGCGACCCAGCCAGATGAGACATAACACTCTGGGATGCTACAGTTAGACAAAGGGATCACCTCTTGGTCTCCTTCAAATACTGACCCTGTGACCTGGCTTTATATAGGGGGAAAGTTCTGGAAAGAGCAACAGGTGCGAAATACGATACAAGAATCTGGAATCAGGTGATTCTGGTGGGCTGAAAGATCTCCGTTGGTCGCCAATGGCTGGTTGGGCCTTGCTTTTCTTTCAAAACCATCCATGGCTCAGTGCTGGGTCACCTTTTGGTGCCCTTTCCTTCTCCCCAATATTCCTGGCTATTCTGATCTGCAGAAGTCTTTTGGAAAATACAGGGAAGGACCTTTTTCCTGGGGGGGCCCTGGGATACAGAATATGCTCCGTGACAAACCGCAGCATCCCCCCCCCGGCCACCCCAGGACAGCCAGTCCTCAACTTACGACCGCAGTCAGAACAAGAATATCCATCACCAAGCCAGGCGGTTCTTAAGAGAGATTCACTCAAGTTTCATAACTTTCCTCCCTACGGCGGTTCAGCGAATCACTGCGGTCGTTAAGTGACCCATGCGGTCGTTAAGTGAACACAGCTCTCTCTCCCCCCCCACCCCAATTGGCTTTGCTTGTCAGCTGGGAAGGTTGCACAAATGGCCGTCACACGACCCCCTAACCTAACCGTGGGGAAATGCAACAAGGGTCGTAAGTTTGAGGACCGGTTGTTGTTTTTTTGCCATTGTCACTTCGAACAGTCGTAAGTCAGGAGACTGCTTGGCCAAAGACCGTCTCTTCGGTGAGTTCTCCATTGGTCCTCCACTTAACGACCGCCATGGAGCCCCGCATTTCTGTCGCTACGGGAGACATTTTGCAAAGAGGCATTTCGCCCCTCTGTTACGACCTGTCTCCGGCGTTTAAGTGAATTGCTGTGACGGCCGTTCGTTCAGTGAATCTGGCAGCTTCCCCCGTGGACTTCGCTCCTCCAAAGGTCGTAAAAAGGAGGATCACGTTGCAGTGGTCCTAAAGAGGAGCTCGCGGCCATGCGTCCGAATTTTGTCAGCGGGGGTTGCTATGATGGTCGTTAAGTGTGAAAAACCGCCTTCTCCTTTAACTTTCAAAACCATCCATAGTTCAGCACTGGATTACCTGGTGGTGCCCTTTCCCAATATTCCTGGCTATTCTGATCTGCAGGGAAGGCCTTTCTCCTGGGGGTGGGGGAGGGCTGGGAACTGCGGCAAGTCGAGGACTGCCGGTGACGGCGCTTACCAAGCTGCCGCTGGGCGCATGCCACTCAGCCCGGTGCACCACCCCGAAGCATCCGTCACCCAGGCGCTCGCTGACGCGAAGATCCCACTCGCTGATCAAGCATTTGAGGGAGGCGTCCGTCTCCAGCTGGGGAGGGACCGGAGGCTGGGCGTTGGGGGTCTCCTCCTTTTCGGGGCTTCGCACCCCTGTGAACATCTGGTAAGGATGGGGAAAAAGAGAGAGAGAGAGAGAGAGAGAGAGACAAAGGGCATCGGTGCCCGTCATTGTCAGACCGAAGCCTCGTTCAAATCAAAGAAACCCCAAGCTTATTTATTTTATTTTTATTTTTATTTTTATTTATTTTATTTTTATTTATTTTATTTTTATTTATTTTATTTTTATTTATTTTATTTTTATTAATTTTATTTTATTTTATTTTTATTTATTTTATTTTTATTTATTTTATTTTTATTTATTTTATTTTTATTTATTTTATTTTTATTTATTTTATTTTGTCAAGCAATTATTAGATAACAGGTATAAGTATAAACATGGCTATGAATACATGGATACATGTAAGAAAAATAAAAGAAACAATGGGACAGGGACGGTATAAGTAAAAACATAGTTATGAATACATGGATGCATATAAGAAAAATAAAAGAAACAATAGGACAGGGACGGTATAAGTATAAACATGGTTATGAATACATGGATGCATATAAGAAAAATAAAAGAAATAATAGGACAGGGACGGTATAAGTATAAACATAGTTATGAATACATGGCTACAGATAAGAAAAATAAAAGAAACAATAGGACAGGGACATATATATATATATGTTTTCTGAGGTTCTCGCGGGTATTTGTATGTGGGTCTTTGGTTATTCGGGTTTTCTCCCGCGTAAGATTGGAAGTATCTAGGCAACGTTTCAATGAAGTCTCGTTCATCATCTTCAGGCTTGTGTCTTCAGCTCTGTGCTTCTCAGAGTGAGAAGCACAGAGCTGAAGACACAAGCCTGAAGATGATGAACGAGACTTCATCGAAACGTTGCATCTCTGTGAATTCTGCTCATTCACAGCCAAGAGTCATTAAAGTTAATTGTCCCAGATAAGAGTCAGCTCTTTCAAGGCTGTGAATGAATGAATGAATACTTTATTGGCCAAGTGCGTTTAAAGGAAAGAAGGAAGGAGGGAAAGGGAAGGGATGGAGAAAAGGAGGGAAATAAAGAAGCAAGGAAGGAGGGAGGGAGGAAAAAGAGAGAGAGAAAGAAAAAGAAAGAAGGAAAGAAGGAGGGAATGGAGAATGAATGAATACATGAATGAATTCTTTATTGGCCAAGTGTGTTTAAAGGAAAGAAGGAAGGAGGGAAAGGGAAGGGATGGAGAAAAGGAAGGAAGGAAAGAAGCAGGGAGGGAGGAAAGAGAGAGAGAGAGAGAGAGAAAGAGAAAGAGAAAGAAAGAAAGAAAGAAAGAAAGAAAGAAAGAAAGAAAGAAAGAAAGAAAGAAAGAAAGAAAGAAAGAGAAGGCAACTTGATTTGGAACCGCTGACATTTCACCAGGAGACCTTTAACCCCATCAAACATCCACATTTGTCTCTCCTGGGTCCTTGGGAAGGACTGGAGAGGTGGATTCAAAAGGCCAAATCCAGTCTCAACATCTGGATGACTTGGAAACCTTCTATAAAGATAATAATGCAGCTTTGAGCCACACCGGCCAATCTTGGGTGTTTGGGAAGGGACTCCATAGGTAGTCCCAAAATGCCACATCCAGCCTGAACACCTGGCTCAGTGTGCAACGAACCATAATAGTGAGAGGCCCCCTTGGGTGCAAGCCCCAAACATCTGGGAACATCCCTTGAAAGCCGTCGGCTTTGACCAAATTCAGCATAGGGTCAATTGCAAAAGGCAGCTTGGGTTGGAAGAGCTGACATCCTTCAGGGAGTCCTTCAACCACACCGCCAAACATCTGTCTCTCCCAGATGTTTGGGGAGGACTCCAGGGGTGGGTAAACAGGCCAAATCCAGTCTCAACATCAGGCTGGTTTTGCAACTGACCATAATAACAGAGCTTCCCTCCCTTAACATCATCAAACAGTCACCACCACTCGACAGACTCACAACTGGCTGGCAAACCGTACTCAACAGAGTAGTCCTCAATGGGTCTAAGTCTCCATGGAGGGAAGGAAGCAGTGGGGTGCCACAAGGTTCCCTCTTAGGCCCAGGACTCTTCCATATCTTCATTAACGACTTAGAGGAGGGAATAGAAGGGGAACTTAGCAAACGTGCAGAGGATACTAAGCTGGCAGGAATAGCTAACACCCAAGAAGATAGGCTCAAGATCCAGAGGGATCTTGACAGACTAGAACCCTGGGCCGTATCTAACAAAATTCAGCATAGAAAAAAGTAAAGTCCTACACTTAGGCAAGAAAAACCAAAAGTTCACATATAGACTGGGTGAAACCAGGCTCAATAGCAGGAACTGTGAGGGGGATCTTGGAGTCTTAATGGACAACCAGCTAAATAGGAGCCAGCCGTGTGCAGCAGCAGCCAAAAAGGCTAATGCAATCCTAAGTTACATTAACAGAGGGATACAATCAAGATCAAAGGAGGTGCTAATACCCCTCTATAAATCTTTAGTAAGGCCACACCTAGAGTACTGCATCCAGTTTTGGTCACCACATTATAAAAAAGATGCTGAGACTCTAGAGAAGAATAACCAGGATGATTAGCGGATCGGAGGCTAAAACATACAAGGAACGGTTGCAGGAACTGGGCTTAGCTAGTCTAGTGAAGAGAAAGACCAGGGGAGACAGGAGAGCAGCCTTCCAATATTTGAGGGCGGGGGGTTGGACTAGATGACCTCCAAGGTCCCTTCCAACTCTGTTCATCTGACTTTCATCTGATTTTCATGAACAAAAGGACCAGGGGAGGCAGGACAGCAGCCTTCCAATATTTGAGGGCAGGGGATTGGACTAGATGACCTCTGAGGTTCCTTCCAACTCTGTTCATCTGACTTTAATCTGATTTTCATGAACAAAAGGACCAGGGGAGGCAGGAGAGCATCTTCCAATATTTGAGGGGCTGCCACAGAGAGGAAGGGGGTCAAGCTATTTTCCAAGGCACCTGAAGGCCAGACAAGGAACAATGGATGGAAACTGAAAAAGAAGAGATTTAACCTGGAAATAAGGAGAAACTTTCTGACAGTGAGAACAATCAACCAATGAAGAGAAGTTGTGGGAGTTTCATCCCTGGAGGCTTCCAAGAAGAGACTGGACTGCCATCTGTCAGAAATGGCGTAAGCTCTCCTGCTTGGGCAGGGGGTTGGACTAGATGACCTTACAATGTACCTTCCCAACTCTGATGACCTGTTATCTGTTAGCCACATCTGCCTAGCTTAGGAGTTTGGGAAGGTGGGTAAAACAGACCAACTCCATGTGGAACATCTGGCTGACTTTGCAACCCATTGCAATAATAGAGTTTCCCTGTTTAAAAACCACCAAAACATCTGCCTATCTTAGGGGAGTTTGGGAAGGACCAGAGAAGGGGAACCAAAATTATAATAAAAACCCCAGTCTGAACATCTGGCTGGCTTGGAAAGCAATTTATAATAAATAAAAACACACCTTCCGTTTCTGCAATGATACCTTTTATTTAACACATCAAAGAGCCACATCTGCCTGACTTAGGGGGTTTGAGAAGGACTGGAGAGGTGGATGAAAAGGCCGGTCTGGACATCTGGCTGGCTATTAAAAACAATCCAGCAACCAAAACAACAACTACCACTATAATCAGGCACAAAACGTAATAAGCACATTCTACACTTCCTTCCCCAAATGCAGGCAGGAAAGGCATGTTTCCGCTGGCAAGGGAGCCAGCTAGGCGTGTTTTAGTGCCCCGCAGGTGCAGCCAAAAATGACGGTGGGCGGAAGATCTTAAAGGCAAGGAAGGCCACACCACGGTCGTGGGTGGCCGCCAGCATGCGTGGTGGATGTGACACAGTCGTGAGATCACAGCGCCAAATGAGAGGGGACGGGTGGGCTGGGGCTTTGGCTCATTCGCCGTGGCAAATTGATGCCATGATGTGCATCACTGGCACAACATGGGTATGGGGGGGGGGGGGGCTGGCTAAGTTTGGCTCTTTTCTTGCGGACGTCTCATGATCTAAGTAGGGAGCAGCATCATTGCTAGAAAGGAAGAGGTGTTGTTGTTGTTTTGCATTTCTAGCACCGATGATGTTCCTCAGTTGGGTCATGAAACGTCGGCCAGAAAATAGCCAAGGTCAGAAAGCACCAAGGACCCCACAGTTTTCCTCCTCCCCCTCCTCCTCTTCCTCCTCCTCCTCTTCTTCCTCCTCCTCTTCCTCCTCCTCCTCCTCTTCCTCCTCCTCCTCCTCCTCTTCCTCCTCCTCCTCTTCTTCCTCCTCCTCTTCTTCCTCCTTCTCTACCTCCTCTTCCTCCTCCTCTTTCCCACAACCCCCTCTTCCTTCTAGCACTGATGACGTTCCCTAGCTGGGTCACGAAACGTCTGCAAGGAAACCACCAGGTCCCCGCAGTTCAAAGCTACAAAGATTCTCCTCTATTTGGCAAGATGTGGTATCATTTCTACCCACCCCCCATGGCCCACTCCCCAAATAAATCCACCCCTCTTTTAGCTTCTCCAAACCTGCCCCAGGGAACAGCCAGATCCCCACGGCTGCAGGAAATCCCTCTCGCATAACATGCCCGCCCAGCCCCCAAACCTGCCCCCCAGGTGTGTCCCTTTGAGGGGAGGGTCCCCACACTCACCTTATAAACCCAGGACTTGGGGCGCTGACTTTGACCCTTCCAGCGTTTCAAGGCCTCTTCGAGCCGCCGCTGACCTGTAAGATAAAAGCTACCTCAGTCTGGGAAAATCAAATTCAAACCCAAACTATGGTTGCCGGCAAGACCCCTTTGCTTCCAAGGGCGACTTAAGGGGAGGGGGCTTCGCGATCCCTTGGAAATGATTCCCATGTAATATTCCTTTCTATAGGTCCAGGGTGGTCTCTAAGCTTGGCCCCTTTAAAGCTTGTGGACTACAACTCCCAGAATTCCTCAGCCAGCCATTTTCCCCACCTGAAGTCAAGCTATATTACATTTGCTGCATTCCCACCATCTATTATTAAGAAAATTACTCTATGGAAAAAAAATGTGCTAAAGTTGTCTGTATTGACATGGCTTCTTGTCCTCCTATCCGTGCTGAATTCTGGGTAAATCTTGGTGGGCTGAGGAACTCTGGGAGTTAAAAGGCCATAGATAACAGATAATCAGAGTTGGAAGGGATCCTGTAGGTCATCTAGTCCAACCACCACCCCACCCAACCCTCCACCATTTCTGACCAATGGCGGTCCAGTCTCTTCTGTAAAGTCTCCAGGGATGAAGCTCCCACAGTTTCCAAAGGCCACTTCTAATCCATTGAATATAGAATACCAGAGTCGGAAGGGAACCTTGGAGGTCATCTAGTGCAATCCTCTTCTGCCCAAGCAGAAGACCCTACACCATTTCTTACAGAAGGCAGTCCAGTCTCTTCTTGAAAGCCTCCAGGGATGAAACTCCCACAATTTTTGAACAACAGAATAATAACAGAGTTGGAAGGGACTCTGGAGGTCATCTAGTCCAACCCCCTCCTCCCAAGCAGGAGACCCAACTCCATTTCTGACAAACGGCAGTCCAATCTCTTCTTGAAAGTCTCAAGTGATGTCTTAAAAGTTGTCAAATGAAGGGGGGGGAACCCCTATTTTTATCCCCTTGATAACAGTTCTTGTAAAAGGGAAGGACTTTCTATTCAATTTAAATAGACACACATCCATTTTGAACCTCCTGTAGCATTCCTGTATTATACGCTACCAGGCGCCCTCCCCAGCTTTTTCTCTTGGGGTGGTCATGAGGACTAGAAACTTTGGAAGTCTTGTGAGAGATGGCGTCTAGGAGCAGACTCCTCCATTGCAGGGATCCTTGGCTTGAGCAACTGTTCAGAGTTAACAATGGCCCTGAAAAAAGGTGACCTCATGGACCGTTTTTCCACACTTGAAAAATTCGGACAACTGACTCATACTTACAACGATTCCGGGGAGTCATACAATTCTCCTTTTGCGACCGTCTGACCAACCCAGCGGGACGCCGGATTCGCTTCACCACCTGGTGATGGACTAAACCGCGGCGGTGACTCGCTTTACAACCAGAAAGGTTGTAAAATGGGCCCAAAAGTTTCCCTTAACCGCTGCCTCGCTTAGCAACAGAAATAGGAGTCATCAGACGAGGACTTCCAATATATTTATTTATTTTCAACAGGATTTTGAGGTCCAGTTTTATCCTCCTTTTGCACCGCGCGCTCTCCCTGTCTGTTCTCCCTTCACGTCAAGGATGAGGATTCAGCCGGTTTGGATTGGTTCGCATGAACCGGCTGCTCTAGCAATCCGTTGGCCTCGTTCACCTGCCGCTTCCCTAGTTCAGTGATGGCGAACCTTTGTGTTGTGGTGTGCCGAAAGCGTGCGCGTGCTGGCAGCCCCCATGCAATGCAGCCTGCACTCCCCTTCGCATGCGCACACAATACCATCACCTCTCCCTTTTATTTGCATTGGATGTGTGCACCTCTCAGCTGATTTTCAGCCCATTTGAGGATCAAGGAGAGCCTATGCAGCCTTGGAAGGCCAAAAAACGGGCCTTCAGAAATACCAGAAATGCCCATTTTCAGCCTTCGGAGCCCGGAGGAGGCCATTTTTGCCCTCCCGGAGGCTCCCTCGAGAAGCCTTTGCACCCTCGGGAGGCCGAAAAATGGGCCTTCCGGAAGTACCAGAAGTGCCTGTTTTCAGCCTCCGGAGGGCCTCTGGAGCCCGGGAGAGGCCATTTTCGTCCTCCCAGAGGCTGGAGGGAAGCCTCTGCAGCCTCGAGAGGCTGAAAAATGGGCCTGTTTCGCCACTTCTGGTATTTCCAGAAGGCCTGTTTTTCAGCCTCCCGAGGCTGCGAGAGGGTGAAAATGGCCTCCAACGTGCCAAAAATCAGCTGGGAGGCATGCGCATGCGCAGTGCTGGTAACTTTGGCTGGGGCGTGCGTGCTCCCGTGCCATAGGTTCGCCTAGTCAGCCCAGCTGATTCATACGGCACAATGGCTGTGCCACTCCTCTCCTGTTTTACTCACTGAGGCCACAGTCGAAGGTGAATTTCAAAGCTGAAAATGGCCGTTTTTAAAAACAAAGTGCAAATTGCGGGCTTCATGAACCGATCATTACACTGGTTGATTTTCGCCCCCCCCCCCCATGAGGACTATAAACTTGGGAAGTCTTCGTGAGAGGCGTTCATGCCGAGCAGAGTTGCCAAGTGCTCCTGCACAATTTCCCCATCCCGCCTTCCCTGCACCTCACCTGGGCGCCCCAGGCCGATGCGGTCCAGGTCGAGGGGCTTGACGTAGTCGAAATGGCTCGGGCGGGTGACGTGAAGCTCGTCTCGGATCTTGAGGTAAAACTGCTCCAGTTGGATTTCGCTCAGCAGCTGCAGCAGCCATTCGGTCCCGTCGTCTGGCGCCATCGGGGGACGGGGGCTGGGGAGGGGCTGCTACGGGGATAAAGGAACAGACAAACCTCAGATTGGAGTGAAAGCACAAGCCACGTTTGTGGGAGGGACAGGGGCAACTGTCCAAAAATCAATCGAGGATTTGTTGCCCAAGTCAGATTTTATGGGTTTGACAGAAAGATTTTTAAACAATTCTTCTCCTGCTTAGGCATGCAGCTTGGCTCGCTGGCTAGAATCTTTTTTTTTTTTTACTAGGTCTGTGGTCTGACCAGAGATTGCACAAGTGAAAATGGTGGTGATGATTTTCTCTATTGTTTTGCAAATACATTGAGTGTTTCTGCACCAGAGACAAATTCCTGGTGTGGCTAAGCACACTTGAATAAATAAAGTATTGTGTTTTGCTCTGTTCTGTTTTCAATATTATTCTCTATTCTATTCTATTCTATTCTATTAATTCTATTCTATTCTATTAATTCTATTCTATTAATTTTATTCTATTTTCTGTTCTCTGTATTCTATTCTATTAATTCTATTCTATTAATTTTATTCTATTAATTTTATTCTATTTTCTGTTCTATTCTCTGTATTCTATTCTATTCTATTAATTCTATTTTATTGATTTTATTCTTTCCTATTCTATGTATTCTATTCTATTAATTCTATTTTATTAATTTTATTCCATTTTCTATTCTATTCTCTTTTCTATTCTATTTTCAATCCATTTCCTTTTTCTGTTCTATTCTATTTTCTATTCTGTTAATTCTGTTCTATTTTCTATTTCTCTTCTCTTCTCTTCTATTGTATTCCATTCCATTCCATTCCATTCCATTCCATTCTATTCTATTCTATTCTATTCCATCCCATCCCATTCTGTTCTATTCTACAGTATATCCTATCCTATCCTCTATATTTTGTATTCTATATTCTGTATTCCATTCCATTCTATTCTATATCCTATACTGTATTTTATTTCTGTGTTGTATTTTGTATTCCATATTCAGTATTCCATTCCATTCTATATATTATATTATATGGTATGATATGGCTTTTTTTAAACAGGTACTGTGTGGGTTGCCAACTTGTCTCTTTTGGACCCTGTTCCCTTCTCGCCTTACCACGCCTTCTGACTCTATCCGACCCCCCACCCCTAATTTCCCTGCGTGGGAGCCCTCACCCCTCAGTAAAGTTTTCCCAGCTCAATGCATACATGGGACAGAGTCATACCGCACACTGACACCGGATACCTTGGGGGGTTTGGGTTGGGGAGGGGCTCCACGGGCTCAGCTGCCTTTGTTAAGAGGAGCAGGGGAAGGGGCTGCCAGAGGGAGACACCCACCCACCCCCACCTTGAGTTCCTGAGTGAAAAGCGGTGGAGGGAAACGTGTGTGTGTGTGTGTGTGTGTGTGTGTCCCACCTCTCTTTATATAGGGCTGGGTGCCTGCTTCAAAAAACAACAACCCATCTCTCTTTCCAAGATTAAGATTGGATACAGCAGGAATGAGGAGGGGGCTTCCCCAGAGCCCCCACCCACCCAAAAGGGGAATTTCTTCCTCCTGATGGCCCTGGCAGCTGCCTCATCACCCCTCTTCCCCCCCTCAGCACCCCCTCCCACTCCACTCCACCCACCCACCCAGGCAGGGAAAGGGAGGCATTAGC
>BHEV01066726.1:0-11602 GCA_004319985.1 Emydocephalus ijimae | reverse complement strand
TAGTTCAAGCCCCCCCCCCCCCACCTAAGCAGGATACCCTCTTTTCTAGCCTTCCAAAGTTTTCTTTCTGGTTTCGGTTTTAGACGAAGCCTCTCACCACCCAGCAAGGCCAGGGATGTGCCATTTATTGCCCATCAAGCCAAGAAGATGACATTCTGGGCATGTCACCAGGAACCCTCCGGCAGGGTGGCTGCCAACCTGGGCCGCTCCAGTGCTCTTCTGCTGCTGTGTGACAAGTCCTGCAAGGGCGGCAGCCGACAACAGCATTGTGTTCCTGCCGGCCGCACCCCCAGGAAGACTCCCAGCCCCCTCCCCCCACTTCCCCACCCACCCAGCCGTGCTGACTTGGCTGTTCCTTCCTGGCTCACCACAAAGGCTTCGAGCTGCATTTTGCCCTAAGGCCCCTCTACCCGAAACCCAAGGCAAGTCCCAGCTGGTCTGTCCCCAAAGAAAAAGGCAGCTTTAAAGAGACAGCCTAGAAATGGAGAAAGAGGTGTTTGTGGAGGATCAGGCGGGCGCTTTCTGTGGCCGCCGGACCAGACCGGGTGCCCCTGTGTTAGCTGGCAGGAATAGCATGCCTCTTCTCTTGGGCTTGGTACCCACAGGAGACGGTTTAAAAAAGGCACACTGGGGCAATCAGAACTCTGCCGTGTTTTTACATATACGACATAGGTAGTCCTTGACTTGTTTCCCTGAAAATAAGACCATCTCTTATATTTTTTTGCCACCAAAAAACCTCCAGAAGGAAGGAAAAATAGAGAAGGGAGGGATGGAAACATGTAAAGGAGGGAGAGCGCGAAGATGAGAAAGGAAAGAAGGAAGGAAGGAGGGAAGGAGAGGAAAGGAAGAACGGAGGGAGGGAGGGAGGGAGGGAGGAAGGAGGGAAGGAGAGGAAAGGAAGAACGGAGGAAGGAAAAATAGAGGAGGGAGGGAGGATGGAAAGAAAAGTGGAATTCTGGTAATTTGGAGAGAGACCCCTGTTCTTACCAACAGCCCACTGAACAAACCAAGTTTAGATCCTTGCCCCATTTAGGTTACCCCAATAAGCCAAGAATCAAGGCTAAAGACAGGGCCCCAGACTCACCGAGACCAGTTGTAGGTGGGCGGTGGGTTCCCATCTCCGAGGCACTTCAAAGAAGCCCCTTCCTGGCCTTCTGTCCAGTCCTGCTCGGCCTCCAGGCCCAGGATGGAGGCATCCGAGAGGTCTGCAAGGGGAGAGGAAAGGCAAGGTTACAGAAAACGAAGGGACAGAGAAGAACCTACCCACATGGCACAGTCCCAGCACTGCCTTGTCGCCAGGGCCTTGGGCTGAAGCTTCTTAACAGAGAAGAAGCGAGCTGAGAAGTAGTGGGGAACACGACACAGGGTCAACCCTCAAGCCAAGGAAAGCATCATCGCCAGGACTATAACTAGAGACAAGCAGCAGATCTGTCTGTCTGTCAGTCTGTCTTTCCATCCATCCATCCATCCATCCATCCATCCATCCATCCATCCATCCATCCATCTATGATCCATCCTCTCTCTCACTCTCTCTATGTCTATTTCAGAGCCCCCCAAACTTGGCAACCGTAAGACTTGGGGACTTCAACTCCCAGAGTTCCTCAGCCAGCTATGCTGCCTCACCAGGCTCAAGGTTGACTCAGCCTTCCGTCCTTCCGAGGTTGACAAAATGAGGACCCAGATTGTTGGGGGCCAGAGGCTGACTCTGTAAACCACTTAGAGAGGGATGTGAAGCACTGGGGAAGTGTTATATAAGTCTAAGTGCTGTTTATCTATCTGTCTGTCTGTCTGTCTGTCTCTATCTATCTATCTATCTATCTATCTATCTATCTATCTATCTATCTATCTATCTATCTATCTATCTAGATCTCTCTCTTTCTCTCTCTCTCTCTCTCCATCCATCCATCCATCCATCCATCCATCCATCCATCTATCTATCTATCTATCTATCTTTATGTTTTTTAAAAAATATGGATCTACATCTCTCTACATGTATCTACCTATATTTATCTCTCTGTCTCTCTGTCTCTCTGTCTGTCTGTCTGTCTGTCTGTCTGTCTCTCTTTCTCTCTCCCATCACAAATTTATATGGCTGTCCAACTAACACAAAGGTGACCCCGGGTGGCTTACAACATTAAAAGTCACCCCATAAAAATCCATCAATCTCACACCTCAACCCGTGGCAGCAGCAACACAACCAAATCAGCCCCCCTTCCTGGCTCCATGTCGGGTCCCAGGGAAACCGCTGACCAAACCCCATATTTAGGGCCTTTCAGAAAAGCAAGAGGGTCAGGAGGGCCCACCACCTCCAGGGGAACGGTGTCCACAGAGAAGGGGCTACCACCGAGAAGGCTCGCTTTGGTGGTCCCACCAGAAGCACATCCCTGATCGATGGGACCCTTAACATGCCCTGTGGTTCTCCGGCAACCTGTGCAGCTGGCAGCAGAATCGGACAGTGGGGAAGAACGGGGACCAGTCTGGGAGTCTGGAGAGGACTCAGAGGAGGGTCCTGCATCCAATGCAGAGATGGGGCCAGGGCCATCTGGGAGTGGGGTGCTGACTCTGGAGCCTCCGGAGTCTGGCAGTAGCGCGGCAGAAGAACAAGGGGAGCCTGTTCCCAGTGCACACATGCACAGAGCTGCCAGAAGCCAAGACCAGTTAAGACAAAAGGGAGTAAGGCTGGCAGGTGATTGCCCCTCCCCTAAGGGATAAAGGAAGTGCAAAGGTCGAGAAACCTTTGCAGGAAGCAAAGTCGTTCGCTCTGTTCAGATTAAGCTCTGTGTGGACTTTGTACTTTGGTTGGCTTTTTACAGTTCATTTGGCACTGTACTTATTGGCAGCCATTCAAAGGTGAGAAAGTTGGGTGCTTATATCGAAGGACTGTTTGGGACTCATTACCGGCTGGGAATGAACTTAATTCCCAGCGTTGAAATAAAATAAGAGTTGTTTGGACTAAGCATGTGCTTAATTACGGTCTCAGGAAGCCTTGTCAGAAGAGACTTCCAGTCCTGGGGTGGCTGGGGGTGTGTGAATCCCCCATCTTGAATCCCCACCCATTCGCGCACACACAAAGCCTAAGGGTCAGTCCCAAATTCAAGTGGAATGCGATGATGGCCGTCTATCTGCTTGGCCACAGAGATCTACAAGAGGACAAGGCAGGGTGGAGGCCCAGGTGAAGGTAAGAACAGGAACCTACAGGCCACACTGAGGGTGTGGGTGATCCTCTTCAAGTGCTGCAGTCCTGGATGCGAAACCACGCAGGTTAAGGCCTTGCCGTGCATGCTGCGCCCAGGGACCACGTAGAATTCGCTGGTGACTGAGGCTGAGCGGGAGTGCGAGGATTCCTGGGTGTTGGATACGCCGCGGATTTCGGTCTCCCAGGTGATGGAGGGGACCGGGTTCCCTTCTGCTGTGCAGGAGGCGGCCAACGTGCGGCCCTGCCCTTCCTCTAGTGGAGGCCCAAGGTTCAGAATTGGCAATGGGGGCACTGCAAAGAGATGGAGATTGGACGCAGCTTAGGAGAGATGGAGGACTCGCAAAGGATGGGCTCAGATCTCTTCCCCATCCTCCTCTCTACAAACCCCTTCACTTGTAGCACTGATAATGTTCCCTAGTTGGGTCATGAAACGTCTGAAAGAAAACCACCAAGCTTAGGGAGCACCGAGGATCTCATAGTCGTTGTCGTCCTCCTCCTCCTCCTCTCTGCACACCCCATTCCCATCTAGCACTGATGATGTTACCTAATTTGGAAATGAAACGTCTGCAAGAAAACCACCAAGCTCAGGGAGCACCAAGGACTCCTCATTTCAACCCTGAGCTACAAATATTCTCCTTTATTGATATTTTCCTGCGTTCAAAAAAACACCAGTGTCCACCAAGGGGAATGGCAAACAGTGAAATTGGCCTTGTGATGATGTGATGTAGGCTGTACCCAGCCTACACCATCACAATTTTTCCTACTGGTTTTATGGGCAGGTACTATGCACATGCACTTCATGAAGCCTGGCCTTTTGGAAAACAGAAGGTTACAAGGTCCCAGCCAGGTGTGTTTGTGTGTATATCTGTGTGTATGTCCTTATTTTTCATCCCATGGAGCTTAAAAAAAAAAACAGGATACCCCCATTTCTCTATTCTGAAGTGCAGATTCTCCTCTCCAGAAGTTGGTTGGGGAGGCAAAGAGGCCAGCTTTGGACAACTAAGGTCTCTCCAGCTCCAATTTCACCTGCTCAATTTCAAAAATCCAGTTAAAACTCAGCCGCTACGATCTTTGCAACTTATCTATCCTGGAGGCAGGCACAGATTCTAATTACCGTAAAATCCTAAACACTTTTAGCACTGTAATTAAATGCAGGTATGGGAAGGGGCCTGAGATGAGCCAGGAAGGGCCCATGGGACCACCCTGAGTTAGGAACCCAGTGTTACCTCCTCTGGGGCAGAAGGGAGAGGAGTGGAGAGTGGTGGAGCTGGTTTCTCTGGGCCTGTGCAGGAAGCCATCCATCCTGACATTAATACAGATAATCAGAGTTGGAAGGGACCTTGTAGGTCATCTAGTCCAACCCCCCACCCCACCCAAGCAGGAGACTCTACACCATTTCAGACAAATGACTGTCCAATCTCTTCTTGAAAGCCTCCAGGGATGGCGCTCCCACAACTTCTGAGGGCAACTTCTGTTCCATGGGTTGATTGTTCTCCCTGTCAGAAAGTTTCTCCTTATTTCCAGGTTGAATCTCTCCTTGATCAATTTCCACCCATTCTTCCTTGTCTGGCCTTCGGGTGCTTTGGAAAATAGCTTGACCCCCTTCTTCCTCTCTGGCTTAGCCCATCAAATACTGGAAGGCTGCTCTCCTGCCTCCCCTGGTCCTTCTCTTCACTAGACTAGCCAGGCCCGGTTCCTGCAACCATTCATCATATGTTTCAGCCTCCATTCCAGAGATGGTATTCAGCGGGTTCGGACCAGTTCTGGAGAACCGATAGTGGAAACTTTGAGTAGTTCTGGAGAATCCACCAATCCCACCTCTGACTGGCCCTGCCCCCATCTATCCTCTGCCTCCTGAGTCCCAGCTGATTGACTGGGTCTCCTTTGGTTGCCCTGCACAGGAGAACGGAGCTGGAAAGCAGGTTAGTGGGGTAGGGAGGGAATGGGGATTTTATAGTATCCTTCCCCTGCCACGCCCATCAAGCCACACCCACAGAACCAGTCATAAAAAATTTGTAATCCCACTGCTCCGGTTCCCTCATCATCCTGGTTGCTCTTCTCTGCCCTTTTTCTAGAGTCTCAACATCTTTTTTTAAGAGTGTGGTGACCAAAACTGGATGCAGGACTCTAGGTGTGGCCTTACTCAGGCTTTACAGAGTGGTATTAGTTCCTCCCTTGATCTCGATTGTATCCCTTCTGTTAATGCAATTTAGGATTGCATTGCGTGCACCTGTCTTTCCAATGCCACCCTCGACTTACAACCGTTCACGTAATGACCATTTGAAATGATGACAGCCCTGAAAAAAGGATCGTTTTCCCACACTTAGGACAGTTGCTGCGTCCCGAAAAGACACATGATTAAAATAAAACGCTGGGTATTTATGACTGTCGCAGCATTGTCGTGACCCCCTTTTGTGACCTTCTAGCCAGCAAAGCCAACCAAACCAGATTCACCTGCCGTGATTCGCTTAACAACCATAGCAAGAGAGGTCGTAAAATGGGCCAAACCTCCCTTTACAACTTGTCTCACTTAGTAATGGAAAATTTGGGGGCCCAATTTTGGCCTTAAATCAAGGACTGTACCTGTATATACAGGTAAATCCTTGACTTAGGACTGGCTATCTAGCAACTGTTGGAAGTTACGACAAGCCCAGGAGTGGGCTTCAAAATGTTTAGCAACGGGTTTTCTGGCTGGTTGCTGGGTGGCTGTGGCCTCGTCAGCCTCCTGCACCACGGCGGGGTGTGGAGGCTTCCCTTGAGCCTCCAGGAGGGTGAAAATGGCCTCTCTGGGCTCTGAAGGCCACAAGTTCCTCAGAGGTCCTTACCTAGAACCCCGAGGGCCAGGTGGAGGCCAGAAGCTCCTCAGGGGCCCTTACCTAGAACCTTGAGGGCCAGGCGGGACTCAAAGTTGCCCCGGGGGAAGGTGATGAGGTGGCATTCATAGGTGCCCTCGTCGGCCTGTACCGCATTCTTCAGCAAGATGGAGCCGTTCACCAGGGACCCCTGCCCCTGCCGTAGCACTCGGCCCGCATAGGCATCCTGAATGTGGACCCCGTGCTCCGAATTCAGGACCACCAACTCGGTGCTCTTCCCACTGTCCCCGCGTTTCAGCCAGGTGACCTGCAGCACCGTCTCACCCTGCGTGGCCTGATAGCCGCAGGGGAGGACCACGTCTTTGCCAAATACCGCCGTCACGCTGCTCGGGGTCTCCAACACTCGGGCCAGCAGACCTGGGGAGATGGGAGAAAGGAGGAGAGGTGTGAATGGGGGCTCCCAAATTCAATCCCGGGAGAAAAGAGACGGCGTGGTTTTAGAAACCTGCATTTCTCCTTGCAATCAAACCCAGGAGGCTAAAATATATGAAGAATGGCTGCAGGATTTGGGCTTGGCCAGTCTAGGCAAAAGAATGACATGAGAGCAGTCTTCCAGTATTTGAGGGGGTCAATTTATTTTCCAAAGCAGGGGAGGACAAGAAACAATGAATGGAAATTAATCAAGGAGAGAAGCAGTCTAGAATGAGGGAGAAACTTCTTAACAGGGAGGACAATTAACCAGTGGAACGGCTTACCACCAGAAGTTGTGGGTGCTCCATCCTTGGAGGATTTTAAGAAGAGACTGGATGGTATAGAGATTTGTCTGGGATGGTATAGAGTTTCTTACTTGAGCAGGGGGCTGGGCTAGAAGACCTCCAAGGTCCCTTACAGTTCTATCCTATCCTATTCTATATCTGTTAAACTTTTTTTGTGGAAATACTAACAATAGAATAGAAAATGGATAGAATAGAATAGAATAGAATGGAATAGAGAAGAAGAAGAAGAAGAAGAAGAAGAAGAAGAAGAAGAAGAAGAAGAAGAAGAAGAAGAAGAAGAAGAAGAAGAAGAGGAAGAGGAAGAGGAAGAGGAAGAGGAAGAGGAAGAGGAAGAGGAAGAGGAAGAAGAAGAAGAAGAAGAAGAAGAAGAAGAAGAAGAAGAAGAAGAAGAAGAAGAAGAAGAAGAAGAAGAAGAAGAATAGAATAGTCCCTTCCAACTCTTCTATTCTATTCTATTCTATTCTATTCTATTCTATTCTATTCTATTCTATTCCTATTCCTATTCCTATTCCTATTCCTATTCCTATTCCTATTCCTATTCCTATTCTACTGTACTCTACCCTACCCTATCTATCCTATTCTTATTTTAATATTCGTATTCGGAAAAGTATACGGAAAAATGCTTAGGTTCCAGAAACTCAGCTACAAAACTGGAACATTTTAAAAAAACATTAAACTCTTTTAAAGTTCCATCAACCATTTTGACAAACTCAGGAAAAAGGGAACTGGAGTCCCATGGGCCAGTCCATCCTGATAACTGGTAGATCAATCAATCAATCCATCAATCAATGGATAGAAAGCAGAAGAATGCCCAAGTGCATAGAATCATGGGGCTGGAGGGGAACTTGGAGGTCCTCTAGTCTAGCCCCCTCCCCAAGTTCATAGAATCATGAGGCTGGAAGGGACCTTGGAGGTCTTCTAGTCTAACCCCTTCCCCAAGATCATAGAATCATACAATCATGGGGCTGGATGAGATCTTGGAGGTCCTCTGCGCAAGGCTAGAATAACACTCCCTTCTGCATCTCCTTCTCCTTCGAGCCTCACCTTCAACTCACAATTTCTTCTCAAATCAGCTACAAGTTGCATGAACCCAGGAAAGTGGACGGGCCCAGGAGTCCAGCTCAACCTGCCTGCACAGGTGCTGAAGATTTGTCCTGGTTTGTCCAGACCCTGCCCCTCCCTTCCCTCCCACAAGCCTGCCATCGTTTCTTCTGCACAACACCGGCAGGAGTGGCACATCACACGGGCTCCTTGCAAAATCCCAGTCTCTGCCAGCGGCCCCTGAAAGTGGATTTATTTCATTTTTTTTTTGTAACGGAAGGGAAGGGAAGAGAAAATGCAGTTGAATAGAATAGAATAGAACAGAACAGAACAGAACAGAACAGAACAGAACAGAATATTGGCCCTGATGGATTATGTACATTTTTCTTAAAAAAAGCTCTCCTCTGCCATAGCAGAACCCCTAAGCTTGTTGTGTCACGTGCAAAGTCATGGAATCAATCAATAACCAATTCATCACTCTCCACTTAGAGTCAAGCAACCTACTCTCCAAAAAACAATTTGGTTTCAGGAAAAAATTGTCCTTCAACCTACAACACCTGCACTGCAAAAACATATGGACTACTCTACTTGATCAGGGCAAAGCAATAGACGCAATTTACATAGACTTCTGCAAAGCCTTTGATTCAGTGGTACATGTCAAACTACTGTTAAAACTAAACCCTTATGGCATTTCCAGATCCCTTCATAAATGGATTACTGCATTCCTGTCAAACAGGCAACAAATAGTAAAAATAGGGAGCGCTGTATCAAACCCTGCTCCAGTTAATAGCGGTATCCCCCAGGGCAGCGTTGTAGGATCCACACTCTTTATACTTATGGCCACAGTTGAGTCCAAAATTTCCATTGCTAAGCAAGATGCTTGTTAAGGAAGTGTTGCCCCATTTGAAGATCTTTCCTCCCCACAGCTGTTCAGCGAATCTGTGCAGTTGTTAAGTTAGTGACCCAGTTGATAAGTGAATCTGGCTTCCCCATGTATTTTGCTGGTCAGAAGGGATGCTGCGACAGTCATAAATACAAGCTGTTTGCTGAGTGTCCGAATTTTGATCATGGAGATGCTTCAACAGGCGTAAGTCTGAAAACCGGTCCTAAGTCCCCTTTTTTCAGCACTGTAACTTCGAATGGTCACTAAACAAGGACTGCCTGTACATTCTTTAAGGAATTTACTTCGGGGCTGGGTCATGCATACCTCATCCCAACGTAGCCGGCCAGGGAATTCTGGGAGTTGAAGTCCACAAGACTTGAAAGTTGTTAAAGTTGGACGCCCCTGTTAGGGGGTCTTGCCCAGGGGGTTGGACTAGAAGACCTCTAAGGTCCCTACCTACTCTAATTCTATTCCAATTCCAATTCCAATTCCAATTCTCTTCTTTTCTATTCCTACTTCTATTTATTTCTATTTCTACGTCATCAACCTGGTATATGCTCCCTTGCTTGGTAATCTCCACTCCGTGCAAAACACAACAATACCCAGGGAAGAAAGAAAGGGCACTCAGTGACACACACACAAACACACGTACACACGTCAAAGGAGGAGCTGGCTTCCTTCTTGGCCGTCTGCGTCCCCATCCTGATTCAGGCTCTTCATTCACACCTGGCCAACCTGCACCTGGGCCCTGTGATCCATGCCAGGAAACACAAGCCGGCTATGACAAAGTCAACGGTAAACAGTTATGGCCACTGAACAACTTCCTCATACCGGGATTAAAAGATTCTTCTTCTTTTCTTTTTCCTCTTTCTCCTTCTCTTCTTCCTCCTTTTCCTTCTCCTCCTCTTCTTCCTCCTCCTTCCTCTTCTTCCTCCTTTCCTCCTCCTCCTCTCTCTCTCTCTCTCCCCCCCTAGTACAGGAAGTCCTTAACTTACAATAATTCATTTAGTGACCGTTCGAAGTTACAGCACTGAAAAAGGGACCTATGACTGTTTTTCACACTTAACGACCGTTGCAGCATCCTCATGGTCACGTGATCAAAGTTCAGCTGCTTGGCCACTGGCTCATAGTTATGAGGTTTGCAGTGTGCTGGGGGTCACATGATCCCCTTTTGTGGCCTTCTGACCGGCAAAGTCAAAGGGGAAGCCACTAATAACCATGATACTAACTTAACTACCGTGACTCACTTAAGAACCGGGAAAAGAAAGGTCATAAAGTCAGGCAAAACTCAAAACTGAACAACTTTTTTGCTTAAGCAATAGGAATTTTGGGCTCAAAATGATCATAAATTGAAGATGACCTGTATAGGCCTGGAAGGGACCTTGGAGGTCTTCTAAGTCCAGCCTCCTGCCCAAGATCACAGAACCATGGAATCACAGGACCGGAAGGGACCTTGGAGGTTTTCTAGTCCAGCCCCTTGTCCAAGGCAGGAGTCCTTATACCCATGACGGCGAACCTATGGCACGCATGCCACAGATGGCACACAAAGCCATTTGTGACGGCATGCAAGCCGCAGGCAAACTTACCTCACTGCGCATGCATGTGCCTCCCAGTTGGTTTGAGGCTGGTTTGAGGCCTTTTTTGGCCTCCCAGAGGTTTGAGGAAGGCTTCTGCAGCCTTTGCAGGCCGAAAAATAGGCCCATTTTTTGTCACTTCCTGTAATACCCAAAGTGACAAAACGGGCCTATTTTTTGGCCTGCAAAGGCTGCAGAAGCCGTCCTCAAACCTCTGGGAGGCCGAAAAAGGCTTCAAATGGGCCAAAAATCACCTGAGAGGTGCAGTGCAGGTAAGGGGGGGATTGCGTGTGTATGTGCAGGGGGCATGCATTGCCTTCTGGGTGCTGGCATGTGAGCGTGCAATTTTTGGCACAGGAGCCCCAAAAGGTTAGTCACCACTGCCTTCTGCATTCCTGGACAGATAGCTGTCCAATTTTTTTCTCAAAAAACTCCAGCGACCATGATTCAGAGATGAACAATCCCTGGCTTTCAGAAGTCTGAATTATTTCTGAAAAATGATGCAGAATCTTTGCTGCAAACCTCAAATATTTCTTTTAAGCTAATAAGGTTCACAAACAGAAAGTGTCTGAGTCAGCCCCCCAAAAACCATAATGTGGATAACTTGTAAAATAATATTAATCCCCAGGACTCAGTAGTCCTTTAGCAGCTAGCTTAGGGGAATCTTGTCTTGGCTTCAACTTCTCTGCCACTCCCTGGGGATGAATTTAGAATCTTGGTTTGGATGTAAAAAAAAAAAAAGACACATGTTCACATACTGTTAACACAGTCACAACAATGGACGAGCATTATTTATTTACTTCTGTGTGTATTTATCCCTAGGCAAAAGAAAACCTCAGCAGCTAGTGATACAATAAAACAACAAATAAATAAACAATCCATGAGTAATGGTTCTGCAAACTCAAATCAGTTTTGTATAATTTAAAAAGTCCAGCCCCATCAAGCTTTGAGTGCTGAATTACTTCTGAACATGGTAGAATGGAATGGAATGGAATGGAGGAGAGTGGAGTAGGGTAGGGTAAGGTAGGGTAGAGTAGAGTAGAGGAGAGGAGAGGAGAGGAGAGGNGGAGAGGAGAGGAGAGGAGAGGAGAGGAGTGGAGTGGAGTGGAGTGGAGTGGAGTGGAGTGGAGTGGAGTAGAGCAGAGTAGAGTAGAGTAGAGTAGAGTAGAGGAATGGAGTGGAGTGGAGTGGAGTAGAGTAGAGTAGAGTAGAGTAGAGGAATGGAGTGGAGTAGAGTAGAGTAGAGTAGAGTAGAGTAGAGTAGAGGAGTGGAGTGGAGTGGAGTGGAGTGGAGTGGAGTGGAGTGGAGTGGAGTGGAG